>BRZM01000812.1:111308-125809 GCA_033238685.1 Lates japonicus
CACACACACACACACACACACACACACACACACACACACACACACACTAACCCCTCCCTCCTCTGAGTTAATTAGATTGCAGTCTGCCCAGAGGAGAGAGTTTTGGGAGCCATCCGGGGCTGCACCGAGCGCCTGTTGTGGTGCTGCAATGTTAATAGTCCTGGATTAGTGAGACAATGGAGGTGGTGCTGGGATCAAGCTGTGAGGAGGCAGCGTTCACAGATGGGATCAGCATAGCTGTAGGGCTGCACACACACACACACACACACACACACAGAAATCTACACACAATGATCAGCCATGACATTAAATCACTGACAGGTGAAGTGAATAGTACGGTGGCCCTGAAGGTCAAAGCACAGCAACACTTCACAAAACAAAACAATTGTAGTGTGTGTTACATGTTGTTCAGGTGTTGACCTGGAGTCCAAACTCTCCAGATCCTGATCTGGATCAGTGTATGCAGTGTGTGTAGATATATTCTTACGCTGCAGACACACTCTTCATGTCAAATATCTGATTCACATGAGAACGTTGTGTTTGATGTCGAACACACTGTGGTTCCAGTAACAGATAAAGAGGAAGCAGAGCAGCCAGAGGGAGGATGGATCGGAGGTGTGATAGGTGACATATTAAGATACTGAACCATGTCCTCTGTCAGCCTGTTATGGAGGAAAATGAAACCTCAGCCTGTGAATGTGTGAAAACATCATCGACATTAACATCATGTTGTCAGAGAAAACACTGACGGACTCTGATTCTCTGTTTGTCGTGTCTCTGGCTCTCGGTGACGTGGGATCTTGGCAGCCACAGAGATGTGGGAGGTTCAGTGTCTCCTTGAATTTCCTGTTCTAAGAAGACTCTGATACATGTGTTGTTATGCAAACGGTGGCGTAACCTCAGTCATGTGTTGATTAACTGGGTGCAGGGTCGGACAGATAATCAGCTGAGCGTCTTTATAATGATTGTGTTTTAATATAAGAACATTTTAGCTGATGAATGAGTGAGTCATATATCATTAGACACAGTCTGGTGTCTCTGTGTTTACACTCAAAGCGTCGTTAAGGAAAGAGTTAAGCCTCGGTTAAACTCACGTGCAGACGTCTAGTTGTTTTCATTCATACTCTGCCTCTGTACACCATCATCGTCTTCGTTTTCCACACATGCAAACTCCACATCAAATCAAGATGGCTACCTCTGTGCATGAAGAAGAGCTGCGTTATCTGCTCTACGTAAAGTAAAAACAAGAAAAAAGAAAAATACTTTGATTAATATTTCAATGTCCCTTATCTGTAGTTTGTCAGTCAGTATTTTATCAATGACAATAAGGAACTAGGTCAGCGCTCTCTGTGTTTGGAGGAGATTTATTCACAAACTGTGAGTCATGTCACAATGGGAGTCACACTGGGTGAGAGGACAAGGTTTCTCACGATGTCTTCATATAGAAAGTGTCTGTGTAGGTTGGAAACTGTAGGAATTAAAAAAGTTTAGATCAGATTTTTAGCGGTAAAATGTTCAGAAATTGCAGTTAGGTGATGATGATGTCACATTGATGTCAGAACATTCCAGCACAATACACACCCATTATAAACTCTGACACTGTAAAAACAAAAACAAAAAAACCCATAAGATTTTAAACTGTGATTCCCTAAAAACAGAATAACTATCAAAATGCAGATTTAACCCAACAAGAGTCTAAAAGTCATGTGACCTGTTTAAGTTTCAACCATGTTTCTCACATTGAATGAGTGATATCAGGCTCAAAAGAGGAGTGGGTTTGATAATATTTATGTTGATTTATGTCGTCATGGTTACTAAAAACGTTACTAAAACAGTCAGAACACGGTTCCTGATGGAACCATGTGGTGATGGATGTTTTGCTGTAGGACTAGTAACATGCTGAAATTTGTACGGAAGATAAATAATAATAAGAAGAAATAAACACGTCGGATTATAACATTATGTCATAATAAATTAAAACTATAACGTGGAATAATTTTGACTTTAAATCTGAACGTCTTTAAACACAGCACACTAAGAACTCCACCCAGCTGCTACGTCCAGGAGGCCATAAAACTACACCCCCCTCCTCCCCCTCCATCTGCATCCATCTCCCCCCTCTGTGACCCCACCTCACCCCCTCCTCACCCCCCCATCTCTGTGACTGAGACTCTGTTTGAATCACAGGCTCCAATAAACACACAACAAAGACACATTGTGCTGCAGTTTCCTGGTAGAAAAGGCCGCAGGGGTCGGTGGTGGTTTGGAGGGGCAGCGGCGGCGAGGGCTTCGGGGGTGGTCTGATACGGGAGGGTGGAGGGTGGAGATGGACAGAGATAAGAGCTGAGAGCCGGACAGATAGAGGAAGACAGATGTCGGATTGAGACACATTCAGGCTGATGGAGATAACAGTTGGAGAGAGCTCCTCTCCTCTCTCTGCTGCCATCATTAACCAGCAAATTCCAAAATCAATAAGTAATTTATCAAACAAATATCCTCCAATATCTCTGATTTTCTGCTTCTCTCTGTTTCATATCCTTTTAAACTGAATATCACTGAGTTTTAGGCACCTGTGCTGGGATCAGTGCTCAGCAAGTGGACTTGTTCTACAACTTAAGAGAACACAAACAAAAAGACAAAACACATGAGCTGCAAATACATAGAACACAACCAGATACAGAAACAATGCAAAACCAAAAACACACAAACCCTGAAAACAAATGTTAACAACTGAGGTGTTCTTCAGGTGGAGCAGATTTGTTTTGTCTATACTCTGAAAGAACGACTGTAAAGGTTCTGTGAGCATCCATGTTTTTCCGACTTCTCAAATGCAACACCGTCAACTCAGAGGTGCATCACTCCCAGTTTAACTTCTGACCTCTGATGTAAATGGAATGCAGCAAAGGCTGCAGGACTGTTCCTAAAACCAGGAAGTAAGTTAACGTATTAGCATGTACTTGCTTGTAGTTTTAACACAAACTCAAGACATTTTTAGGTTTTATTCTCTGACATAAAATGGGTCAGTAAATCCCCACTCCTGATGTTTGAAGCTTTTCGTGTCTTAAAAAGGCGGTTGCTAACGAGTGTCTAAATGAGACTACAGAGGTTGTCGGGGGCGTTAACATGAAAACCCATCTACTCACCAGTCCACCTTTACAGCCTAGATTGTGTTTCTCACGTCTTTCAAACTATCACTAATAACTTTCTGAAAGAAGGCACGTAGAAACTCAGAGCTAAATGAAATGACCAGTTGGAAGCTTAGTGGTGGAGGCGTTGGCGTCATGTGACGTGGTGTAGTTGGTTTTATAGCCTAACATTAGCTTTTACTTCTGGAGGTTAGTTTAGACTTAGAGACTTAGACTAGACTTATTGATCCCTTTGGGATGACTCCCTCAGGGAAATTAAGTAAATTATTTAAACTATTGTCCTCTAAACAACAGAACACTGGAAACTGTGGTTCTGTGACCACATTCAATCTGAGCTAAAACATCACAGGTTTTTCAGTACAGGACTCATGTCAATATTTTCAACTGGAATCAGCTGAAAAATACAGAATAAATAACTTTCTGTGACTCAAACTCTTCTGGTTTCACATGTGCATATATCTGAATTTTATCCTTCACAAAGAAACAGAATAATATGTGCTTTTCTTTAATAATAAATATTTTAAAAAATGACAGACTGAGCCTTTAATGCTTTTCCTCTCTACACTGAGACATTACATCTGTTCTGCTGGTGAAACAATAACTGATCTAATTTGGTTTGATTGTTGTGTCACTTCCTGTAATTAAATAAACACAGTGAACTGTGAACCACTGTGTGTTTTAATACGTCCACTTTAATTTTACTGCGTCTTCTCCTCTGTAATTACAAACCACTGTAAATTGTCTGAGTGTGCTATTAACAGCTCCGACGCTAACATGCTAACATGCTGTCCTGTGTGAGTCCCCACGGCGCGATCACTTTGCTGTTCGTCTGTAAAAGCGAGCTTCACCCCTGCTGCTGGTGACGGAGGCTGTTTTTGGAGGTAAATAAGAACAAGTCTCCCTCTCTCTCCCCAAGGAGACAGGAAGGCTTCGCTTCACCAAACTGAGGCGGTTAATTATACACTGCTGCTCCCATCACACTGAGATACTGAGAGGGAGGAAAGAAAAAGGAGAGGAGGAGGAAGACAGAGGACCATTTTGTTTTTATCAGACAAAACTCTTACACTAAATATTAAATATTCAGAGTCACTGGTTCAAACAAGGTCTCTAGACGTCCATAAAACCTGCTCAGGAATCATAGGAAAAAGATATTTCATATACCTGCAAGAACTTACAGTACAGATTACTTCTTAAGTTTTTTTTATCACAGAATTCAGTGACAGCATAAATAATTTTCCAAAATCTGAACAAATATGGGCTAAAAACCAAGGCTCAATTTGCATCAATGGCAACATTATACCCCCTGCTCATATAAGTGACAGAAGTAACGTTTAATATCACTTTATCTACAAGACTTTGCAGGAAAAAAATAATTAAATTCAACTAATATTTAAGCTGATATTCAATAAAGAGCTGCTTTTTGTGAGACACTTGTTCTGATGTTGGACATGACTCTGCCATCAACTCGAATAATAACTGCTCCATTAGCTCTGTGAGTGTGTGTGTGTGTATAACAGTCCATCTATTAGGCCTCTGTCATTACCACAAGGTCTCAGACCACACACACACTGTACTCACCATCATCAGTCTATCAAACTGTTATTTCATTAGAGGGAAACACTGTTAATCACATGACTCTGTAATGGTGGTTGGAGTTGTGCTTTTTCTTTTTTTAAGGGATCAGCTGATGGAAACCAGAGACGCTCAACATCTAAACACGTCTGACCCTGAGCGGTTAGAACGGCGGTCAGGTCGGCTGCAGTTCGGTTAAACAAACACATTTCCAGAGGATGATGTGAGGCCGACAGAGCCACCGCCAAATGTGACAGAAGCGTAGACTGGATATAAAAATGGACGTCAACTCCAAGCCTGAAAAATGAAGCTGATCTATAAATGTCTTAACCTGCATTCTATCTAACGGCCAGCAGGGGGTGACTCCACCGGTTGCAAAAAGAAGTCCATTTGTATTAAGTGAGAATATGATGAAATTATCAGGCTCCAAAGAGGAGTGGGTTTGATAAGTAATAAGTAATTAAGAAAATGGGCTTCATTGATTTATTGCCTCAGTGAACATTTTCCTGATGCATTTATTGTCCCTCTAGATGTGAGTCTTTTTCAATATATGATGTTAAATTTGTAAGTTGTAGTCACATTTAGATGAAAATAGACGATAAAGCAGGTTATTCTTTAGGGTGTGGCTACCTTCTGATTGACAGCTCGTATATCATTCATCAACCAATCAATCATGCTAGAGGTCAGAGCGATGCATCTCAGAGCTACAGCCTGTTAGCATGTTCTTTCGCTTCAAAGTTTTAACATTTTGCGAATCCGAAAATGTCATGTTTGGCATTCGGAGTCGACTGTTCATCTTTTCGGCAAGTACATTTTGTTTTAAGCCTGTTTTTCGCTAGCCAAAATTAGCATTCCAGTTAATATCAGAGTCATTGTGAATTACGGATGCACCTCGATAACCCAACTAACTAAGCTAGTGCTAGCATTAGCTGAGAACTTCGCGTTTGCTCTGCTATCAGTATCTGTCCTCATTTTCTCACTCAGATCTTGTCCAAATATGGTTACATCCGGTTTCAAAAAAACAAGATGGCGATGGCAAAATTCCAAACTCGAGACTTCGAAACGGCAGTTCACTAAACTGATGAGTGACATCACAGTGGCTACGTCCATTTTTATGTACAGTCTATGGACAGAAGCAGTAAAGTTACTGGTGGACGTGTCTGTTTTTGAACATCAGTTTAATTCATATTTCTGCTCTTTTATTGCTTTTCCAGCCAACAACATCAGCGTCACCAGGTGGAGCTGATTCACTGAGAGGCTTATAGCAGACCCTAAAAACGTGTAGCTGTCAAATGACCAAACACTCGTTAGTAGATCCAGGCCTCCCCGGATGGAGATTCTGCAGTTAGCCCAGCAGCTACGAGCAGCTTTGGAGAAGCTGACCCAGGTCACATGGGACTCTCCCTGCTCTCCTGTGTCAGCTGTCGTAGCGTCTTTTTTATAATCTCCACAATTAGCCTCGATATGATACGGCCATAGATTCTCTTCTTCTTGTCATCAGTAACGACCACTTCTAAGTGTAGGATGAAAACATTTCCTCTTTTATGTTGTGCTTTCAAACTGGAGTTCAGAAGCAGAAATTAATCTCCTGTTGTTTCGGTTTATTTCGAGTTCACACTGTGAATTCCTGTAAACATACACGCACTCAGACAGGGAGCTCATTCATCGTACGGGCCCCGCCGACCTTTGACCCCTCAGTATATCACAGCCGCGCTGACTGGTGGGACAGAAAATCAAAACAAAGTTTATTCCCGTGACTGACAGTCGAGTCATGCTGCGTTTAACTGCTCTGAGGGCTATATTTATCCTCCGCCAGGGTCATAAAGAGCTCACAAAGTAAATGTTGATTGGATACATTAGCTGAGGCTGAGCTGGACGTCGTCCATCAGAAACAAAGACGAGCAGAGAGAAACAGAGAGGAAGACGCTCTGAGCAGAAACATGATGATGACCAATCAGCTTCAATTAACTTACACTCTGAATTCACGTCAAGATCATAAAGATAAACTGAAGATGTGTGTGAGAGCTGAGGCTCACTGACATGATGTTTACATCCCTGATAATCTTATGAAAATTAACTGACAAATAAATGAGTTGATTTGTAGGTGGAATGGGATTATTATCACTATAAAGACTCCAGCATTCGACTGTAATAACCTGCAGTAGATATTTTCTAAACGACACCAGTTTATTCAGTTGATTAGAGCACAGAACTGAACATTTGAGTTTGTCCTGTACACAGCTGCTGTGTTATAGATACACAGACTTTAGAGCATTATAGACAATTAAGTCAGAATAAATCCTAAACTGTAATAATGAGCTTCTCTACAGTTGATCAGTGTGCACTATTGAGCATTTTAAAATAAGATTTTCTATTGTACAGATTAGTAGAGATAGAGATATATTGACTTAAAAACTTAACTCACAGAGTAGAACAGTTATCAATAAGAAGAAGTCGTAGCAGCCACTTACAAGGAAATATTCATTCATTACATTAAAAACGAAGCAGAAGGTAAACAATATCAGGTAAATATGCAAATCTACACAAATTTATTAAACTGCAGAAAACAGTAGATGTATAAAAATATGATCTTAACAGTATGTAGCAACAGTATGTAGCACAAGTTGTTACACAAGTTACAGGTGAGAAAAAAGGCTAAACAAGACCAGGTAGAAACCTAGTATAAGGCCGAATTTTTTTTGTTTTTAAATGAAAACATGGACGAGGATGGAGCCTGTGTGATGTTTAAGGACTCTGGTTTGTTGATCCAGCTTGAGCCAACTAGTCCCAGGTAAGATTTTCTTCACACACACAGTAAAACAGATTATGTGACTCAGTTCCTCAGCGGAGCTGCTTCAAATAAGAAAGAAAAGACATGTCTGTGGAAGCAAATGTCTACCAGGAAAAGAAATGAACAAGACGAGGTAAAAACTTTGGATATGGCTGAAAGGTGAGTGTCTCTCCTGTCTGGCTGCTGACAGCATTAACTCGCTATAACAGCGGTAGTTTCTGCTTTAGCTGTGCACGTTTCTGCAACAGGTAAAACTCTTCAACAACCTGACACCTGAGCTGAGATGGCAAATATAAACATAACGCACTCCTGATGACATTAGAGAAACTGCTCACGCAAAATTATTTTTGTCAAAGAAAGTGGGAAAAGTGGGAAAAGCCAAACAACCATTGACAGTCTGACAGTTAGCAGGATGTATCTGGTGGGATCTTTTTTCACTCTGACTGGTTTCACATCATTAAATGGTCTTTTCTTTGTCTCTACAAAGCATTCCTAAGCTCAGACTCTAACGAATTAAATTAAGGAGAAGAAACTAAGTCAGTCATTTGGGAAGAGACTAAAAACAGAAACACGCTGTCCATCATCAACACCACACAGGAGAAACTAAAGCAATGAAATTTGATGCTGAACTAAAGTTTCTACTAGACTGATAAGTAAACAGCTGTGAATGCTAACATTAGCTTTGTAAAATGAATTCAAACATGCGGCTTAATCAGCTGTCAAATATAAAATGGCTGGTGTGAAAGTTTAAACTCCAAGCTCTGAGCAGCAGCAGAGGGTTTAATGCTCCATATGATTCAGTGTTGATCTGAAAATCCAACGGTTTACTTTGAAAAATGCTCTGTATTGATGTAAAACATACACCCTGTGTGATAAATGAGCTGAAACGTGCAAAAACAGCGGCATGGTCCTTTAAACTTCCCACATTACAGGATTTTATCTCCCTGCTGAGACAAAGTCGGCTCAGATGTCCAGATCAGATCAGAGTAAATACCACTCTTCTGCAGAAGTTGGAGCTGAAAACCTTTTTTGTGTTAAACTTTACACAGCTGACTCTCGTCTCTGTCTCTGCCGCCGGCTTCATTAACGTCTGATAAAAACCCATTTACCTGACGCCTTAAACTGCTAAACATTAACAGCAGCTATTTTAAAACCTGTGAAGTCTGCCCAGAGCAGGATGGGAAACACCGAACTCTGCTTCAGTCATTAACAGACCGGCTGAGGTTTCATTTCACTGCAACGCTACGACCACAGACAGATTCAAATACATGGCTGCTGCTCTGATGTTGGTTCATTAGAGAAAGACAAACTCCTCTGTTCTAGATCTTCAAAAAACAACAACCACAGTGGTGCCTCTGTCCCAAGAGAACATCCTCAATTCTTCCACCAGTTCTTTGTTTTTTGAGACTGTTGTAGGTGTTGAGGCAGTGGTTGGACTTGAAAAATAATTTTTAATGTTTAATCTCATTTACTACCAGTTACTCTCTGTAGACTTGACATTCCTGTTGAGAATTTCGCAGAAATCAGAAGACAACTCCTGATGTTTGAAGCTTTTACGTGTCTTAAAAAGGCGGTTGCTAACGCGAGTGTCTAAATGAGACTACAGAGAGGTTGTGGGAGGACGTTAACATGAAAATCCCACATCTACTCACCAGTCCACCTTACAGCCTCGTTGTGTTTCTACTCACGCTCTCAAACTCTCACTAACTTTCTAAGAAGAAAACTTTGTAGAAGAGCTCAGAGCTAAATGGAAGCCAATGATTGGAAGCTAGTGGTGAGCGTTGGCGTCATGCTTGGGCCGTGGTGTAGTTGGTTTATAGCCTAACATTAGCTTTTTACTTGTGAAGTTGGTTGAGCTTCAAAACATCAGAACAGTGGTGTTCATCTGTGAAGATGATCTGATCAACTAAACCTGGGTTAAAACTTTAGCTGCTCACAGTTTATTTTCAGAATAATCCAAAACACAATGAAAAAAAATCATTGGCCACGACAGGCTGATACTAACTAAGGGTTGGACTGCAAAACACATCATCACTGTAGGACTCTATGTCAGAGGATGCAACAGGATGCCACTCCTGTGAACCAAAAACTAAAAAATATTCTACTGCTGCCAACGAAGTCAAACAGACCAAAACCGCTGTTTCCTTGAACCTTAACCAAAGAACTCTGGATGTGAACCTAAGGTCTCTGGTGTCACAGTCACCCAACCATAAAGTTACAGATCCAGTTTAACTCAAAGTCTGTTGTTAAAACAAAATAAAATGTGGAAGTTAAACTTATTTGGAAAGTTTGGACTAAATCAAGGAAATAGAGAAGTGACATTGACAGGCTGAGTCTGCGTCGGATCGAAACCTGCTACAGCTTCGCCACAGCCACACTTTCTTTTAAACTGTCTCGATTAACGTTCTGTAACTCAACTTAGCGAGTGTAAACAGTTTATTCAGTTCAGTTTTTTAAGAGAGAAGAAGAAGAAACTTCAGTTCAGTCAGTTAGGTCTCTGTGAAGCGTCACAGGTTTAAACTACCAGTTGCTCAGAGGGAAACTTCACTGTGCTGGAGATAAGAGTGAAACCTGGAGCTAATTCTGCCGGTAGCCTCAATAAGAGGTACAGATTGAAAACCACTTTAACAGAAGGTATGAATATAAATCTGATGTTATCACAATTATCACTACTTGCTGATACACAGTCAACCTCATGTTTAATATTCTACAGGATGAACCTTTCACCCTTTTTACAGAGTACTTACCTACACAGTCCTCAATTTTCTTTCTAGAGTCTAGTTATATTTACTGCTGTGTTTCATGCAGTTCACACACAGTTGATTTATTCTTCTTATACGTTGTGACTTAATCCTCATTTCATACGGCAAGAAACTTTGGCCTTGGCGGACAGATCAACTGACCATCACAATGAACCCCTGTCATTGTACCCAATTCAAGAAAGAGCGAAGTTATAATGCTGCTGTAATAATAATAAACAAGATCACTACAGTTTAAACTGATCTCAGAACTTTATAAACTGCAGAGAGAGCGACCAAAGTTTCTGACCTGCAAAAATCCAACTGATCAACCAACAAGGTGATTAATCAGGTGTCATGACCTCCTCAAATAACAACTGATATGGAAGAAATTCCTGTTCTATAAATCAGTCTGATACTGGGCTAAAATCTATTCCAGTGTCTGGCTTCACAAGTTTACATAAATCTGGAAAAAATCTAACCTTAATCTAACGTCACAGATAATAGAAGAATTCCAAAATCATGTTATCTACTGTCAGAACTAGTGCTGCTAAAATCTGGTTTATAACTTTGGCGATAGATCTGACAGAATCACCAGACACACAAGTTACAGAGAACTGACAGGCTATGTTATTTCATTTTTCAGTTTCAGAAAGTTAAAAACTCATTCCTTGTCCAGCTGAATAAGAGCGTAAAGAGAGGTGAGTTAGTGGAAGTCCAACCAACACTGGCGACTCTCTTCTGCGGAGAAAGTAGCTAAGAGTTTGTCCAAGAAGTCACTAAATTGGTGCTTGATTTAAAAAGTATTTAAGGGATCCTAAAAGGTAAAAGGAAATGTAACAACAAAATACTACGTTTTGACACTGGCTAATCATTTTGAGGCGCCATCCAATGGAGAAACTCCAACAGGCGGCTATTGACCAATAAAAAGGTAGACATTACTCTTCAGTTTGTTTTCTCTGCTGCAGAATAAGCGGCTCAAGTCACCTTTAAATTCAGTTCACTGGAAGAGTCATAGGGTTTATTCCCTTTAAACACTTAGTGAAGGTTGTGTGAAGGTTCAACCTCGTTCTGATTCAGATATCATTAAAACATCCACAGTCACTCTCTGTCTCTGCTCCTCCAACATTTCGATGGCCGTATCCTCCAGCCCTAGGTTCATCCAAGAAGTCATTAGACTTGTCGCTAGTTGCTTGTTAGAAAAGTTTGTAAATGTAGTGACAAAAATGTTCAGTTGCAGCACACAAGCAATTCGCTTGAAAGAGCCAACAAACCAGCAGAGAAACCTGAACACCAGTCTGTTATTATCGAAATGTAAGAAACGGTCACGCCGCCTTACCCACAGCCAGAATAACCTTTTAAAATAAAGAATAAGCGAATCTTAAATGGTTACACTGAAAGAACTATGAGGTTGGTCAAACAAAACAACTCAAAGTTCTAACTTAGTGAAGGTTGTGTATGTTCAACCCACTTGATTTCTGATATCATCAAAAATTCAATATTCACCCAATGTTCAGTTTGCTCCTCCAACATTTATAACAGCCAACTTGTTTGAAGCGATTTGAACCAGGATTATGAAGAAATATTTGGGATAAATATCCTGACTGGGAGCAGTTTGGGACTACGCCACCGCCCCACTCCTACGGTTTAAAATGTTCAGAGAGATCTGTGTCGGTTGTGAAGGTTAAAGAGTCCAAACCAGCAAGAGAAAGAACCACGAAACGTCCAAAAACAAGTATCATCGCCTACGAAGGAACAAACCGCTTGCTTTTTCTAACCGCAGAACTCATTTACCACAATCAACATAAAATCTTTAACATTCTGTGGAGCAAAACAACAGCAGCAGAGCTGACCAGCCAATGTGTGTTTTATACATTTAGAGAGGCATGACCTAAAACCGACAAGCGACTTTGGAAACAGCCAAACCCAAGGCGTGGGATGGAGCATGAGTGAAACACGGATGAGAAACCTGTGGTATTGGTCTTAAAGGCTAAAAGGACTCCCCAACCCTGAACAACAACAACAACACCTGGGTTTTATATGTCCCTGTTAGTTCATAGCTACTTAAGGGCTCAACGAGCTGCAACAGTGATAATCAACACCACCACGCCACCAGCTCATGCAAAATTATTCACATCATCAACAACAGAGGATGTGGAACACCGAATATCTATGTATTTAATCCTGAACTCTGGCACAACACACAGAAACGTCAAAAGTTCAGGTTTGCTTTGTTGAGTTTTCCGGAATGGTCACAGACCAAATTTAAACCTTCTTTCCTGTGGTGGAACATCACTTTTATAAATCTCGCTGCTGCAGAAGCATGACTGGCTACTTTGAGCAGCTGGTCTTTAACCAACCCTCAGAGCAATCTTTACACTTCTAACAACTGGAAGGTGCACTACTGTGGAGATTGAGTTCAGTATCATGGATCGAACCAACCAAACCTTTGAGTTGCAGGGATGATGGGTGACGCCAGTAGTAGCAGCAAAGAGCTGGCAGATGTTTGAGAAAGTATTGTGGCAGGTTGAAGTTTCGCAGCTTGTAGTGGGTTAATTTTTGTTAACCACGTGGTCGCGACGGAGATGGAGATGAAAATGCTTTCGCACGGTAAAATGCACCGTAAAAACAAACCTGTAATATGGCTGGGACCGTGGACTGAGTTGTTATGTTTTTTTCCCGTCCTAGTAGGGCGAAATAGAGGCAGGTAGAGGCAGGCCTGGTCAAACGTGAGGAAGAACGCTGTGTGAATCAACGGAACATCGGCCAGAACTTTGCAAACACCTGATCAACTTGAGTGAGAACAGAGCACCAAACCATTTTGATAGAGAACAGCCACTGGGGTGAGTCTAAACAGCCAACGGACCATTGAGAGTATTTTCGCCGTAAGGCTCAACCTCAATGGTGAACTGCAACACCCAGCCACCTGACATGCATAACATTCCAGCCAAACATCAAGAATTGACCACCAAACACCTTAGCCTGATGAAATGGAGCAGGATGTGTCACCGGGCAGCTGTTGATTGTAAGCATTTAAACAGTTTGTCGTGACACCTGGTCGCCCAGAAGCAGGACTGTTGAATCCAAACTGGTCTGAGAAGAACAGAGAGCGGAGCGCAGTTTACGCCCTAACCCTGATGTTTTAAACATGGAAGTGGAGGAATTGCACTTAACCCCAGCCACCCAAGCTTCTCTCCGTTAAAGGAGATATTAGCAGGTCAGGTACGGCTATTCAGACATTTCTAAGCTGTGGCTATGTCCCAAGCAAAGCGAGTCTGTGGTCGTTCTTCTGTGGAGAGAACAGCCACAAACACAGAGCTGCAGCCAACAGCAGACTGAGGCCTCCTAAAGGACGTGTACGCCAAACACAGCCTTGAAACACTTATATAAACAACAACAACACACAATAACTCATGCAACATGCAAGGGTTTAACTCACTGAAGGATTCAGACACCATCAACAGACATCACAGGTCCAGCTGCTGGAGGTCAGAAGCACGAGGAGGAAGTAAGAGGCCAGCTGATTGTTTCTGCCCGTTCCTTTTCAGCTCACTTTGTAGTTCAGTGTGAGGATGAAATCTGAAACGCCCTGATGAACAAACGTCCAGAAGAGACCCAACATCCACCAAAGACCGGGAACCGGGACCACGCCGTTATTCTGATATCTCAAAGGAAGTCGAATAATTCGTTGAGTTCGGAAAAACAGAACGAGGAAGCTGTGAAGTTTTTAACGGAAACAGACCTTAATGAATAATGATCATACTACGAGCAACTGGAAACCATGTGGACTTTAACGCCTTTTGAAACTTCTCCACCAAACTGTTATTTCATCAACCAAATAGACCTATAGCCCATGTTGATCGTCGATGGAAACAGACCCTCATCTATTTTTTCAACCAACTTTGAATTACGAATTTGAACCCGATGCTGAATCCCGCCACCACAAACAAAGCCAAAAGGATGAGTTTGCTGAAAAGCTAAACTGCTGACGTGTGAATGAACAAATCTCTGCTCCTGAACTCCTTCCTGACCTTGACCCTTGCATTGTTTGTTATTCCACGTACGTCTTATGAGACCTAACCAGAAACACAGGAGCATTTAGTGTTAAAGAAACCAGATATTTGTGAGTGTGGTGGAGACCAAATGCCTAAAATCAGAGGGAATACTGACCCAGATTTACTTAGGTGGAGACAAACACCAGAACAATATGACTACTGCGTTGATTTCGTTGCTGGATGTGGAAACATCGATAGA
>BRZM01000812.1:138548-168150 GCA_033238685.1 Lates japonicus
CACAGTAACACACAGTAACACACACAGTAACACACAGTAACACACAGTAACACACACAGTAACACACAGTAACACACACAGTAACACAGTAACAGTGTGACAGAGTGAGGTCCAGAAATAGCTCCTCTCTGTTCTGTTTTTAGAAACTGTCACTCTGTGTTTTAAAGCTGCCCTCCCCCCTCCTCCTCCCCCTCCCCCCTCCTCCCCCTCCCATAATAAACTCACCCAGCTGACATCAGCAGCTTATTTTTAACTTGGCTCCTGTTTATTTTAGGAAACATTGTAGAGATGAAACCGACTGAACCTGAACTTGAATCAGATGAGTCCGGGTTAAAGAACCCGTCAGAGAGGATCCAGCTTTACAGAGCGCTGCAGGGTTCTTTATGAAACCGGTTCTTCACTGACTCCACACTGTGGAACCTTTTCCACAGACCACAGAACAGAAAGACTGACCTGTAGAACCTTAACGGTGCCGTAACCAGTCCTTATGTGAAGGTTCTCCACTAACAGAACCTGTCCTCTGTGTTCAGGGTAACTCTGGTCTGGGCTTCAGTATCGCAGGAGGAACCGATAATCCTCACATCGGAGACGACCCGTCCATCTTCATCACCAAGATCATCCCTGGAGGAGCTGCTGCCCAAGATGGACGCCTCAGGTAAACACACCTGAAGGAGAACCTCTGGACTCCCAGAGCCTCCTCAAAGACCTCCTCTTCAAGGAACCTTCTCAAAGGTCTCTCAAACCTCCTCCAGGACGTCTGGAACTTTTTCAAGGACTACCAGCACCTTCTCAATGACCCTGAAAATGTTCTCAAGGACCTTCTCAAGGCCCCCTCTCTCTCTCTCTCTCTGTCTCCAGGGTGAACGACAGCATCGTATTCGTTAACGACGTGGACGTGCGTGAGGTCACTCACTCCACCGCCGTGGAGGCGCTGAAGGAGGCGGGGCCTGTCGTCAGGCTGTACGTCCTCCGGCGACGCCCACCGAGCGAACGCATCACACAGATCAAACTGATGAAAGGACCGAAAGGTAAGAGAGGAGGAAGAGAGGAGGAGGAGAGGAGGAGGAGGAGGAGGAGGAGGAGAGGAGGAGGAGGAGGAGACACACAGTAACACACAGTAACACACAGTAACACACAGTAACACGATAACTTACACAGTAACACAGTAACACACAATACTTACTGAACACACACAATGCCCAGAAGTAACACAGTAACACAGTAACACACAGTAACACAATGCTTTATTCTTACACAATCACACAGTAACTTTTTTAATGCCATTAACACACAGTAACTTACAGTAACACAGGTAACACACAGTAACACTTATTAACACACAGTAACACACAGTAACACAGTAACACACAGTAACACACAGTAACACAGAGTAACACACAGTAACACAGTAACACACAGTAACACACAGTAACACACAGTAACACAGTAACACACAGTAACACAGAGTAACACAGTAACACAGTAACACACAGTAACACACAGTAACACAGTAACACAGAGTACAGAGTGACACACACAGTAACACACAGTAACACAGTGACACACAGTAACACAGTAACACAGAGTAACACACAGTAACACAGTAACACAGTAACACAGTAACACAGATAACACACAGTAACACAGAGTAACACAGTAACACAGTAACACACAGTAACACAGTAACACACAGTAACACAGTAACACACAGTAACACAGGTAACACACAGTAACACAGTAACACACAGTAACACACAGTAACACAGTAACACACAGTAACACACAGAGTAACACACAGTAACACAGTAACACACAGTAACACAGTAACACAGAGTAACACACAGTAACACACAGTAACACACTGTACACAGTAACACAAAGTACACAGTAACACACAGTAACTGACAGCTCACACAGTAACACAGTAACACACAGTAACACAGAGTAACACACAGTAACACAGTAACACACAGTAACACACAGTAACACACAGTAACAGTAACACAGTAACACACAGTAACACACAGTAACACAGTAACACAGTAACACAGAGTAACTTTTGAAATACTTACACAGTAACACAGTAACACACAGTAACACTAACACACAGTAACACACAGTAACACAGTAACACAGTAACACAGAGTAACACACAGTAACACATAGTAACACACAGTAACACACTGTAACACAGTAACACAGAGTAACACACAGTAACACAGAGTAACACACAGTAACACATAGTAACACACAGTAACACACAGTAACACAGAGTAACACATAGTAACACAAAGTAACACACAGTGCTCATAACACACAGTAACACAGAGTAACACATAGTAACACAGAGTAACACAGTAACACACAGTAACACAGGTAACACAGTAACACAGTAACACACAGTAACACACAGTAACACACAGTAACACAAAGTAACACACTAACACAGTAACACACAGTAACACAGGTAACACACAGTAACACAGTAACACACAGTAACACACAGTAACACACAGTAACACAAGTAACACACAATGCACAGTAACACACAGTAAACACAATAACACAGTAACACACAGTAACACACAGTAACACAGTAACACACAGTAACACACAATAACACACAGTAACACACAGTAACACAGAGTAACACACAGTAACACAGTAACACAGTAACACAGTAACACACATGTACACAGTAACACACAGTAACACACAGTAACACAGAGTAACACACAGTAACACAGTAACACAGATAACACACAGTAACACAGTACCACCACAGTAACACACAGTAACACACAGTAACACACTAACACAGTAACACACAGTAACACAGTAACACACAGTAACACAGGTAACACAGTAACACAGAGTAACACAGTAACACAGAGTAACACACAATACAGTAACACACAGTAACACACAGTAACACACACAATACCCACACAGTAACACACAGTAACACACACAGTAACACACAGTAACACCACGTAACACACAGTAACACACAACACAGAGTAACACAGAAACACACAGTAACACACAGTAACACAGTAACACACAGTAACACAGTAACACACAGTAACACAGGTAACACACAGTAACACAGAGTAACACAGTAACTCACACAATATCACACAGTAACACACAGTAACACAGAGCACACAGTAACACAGAGTAACACACAGTAACACAGTAACACAGGAAGTAACACACAGTAACTTTTGTAGTAACACAATGTCACACAGTAACACACAGTAACACACAGTATAGTAACACAGTAACACACAGTAACACAGAGTAACACACAGTAACACAGAGTAACACACAGTAACACACAGTAACACACAGTAACACAGTAACACAGTAACACTCAGTAACACACAGTAACACAGAAAGTAACACACAGTAACACACAGTAACACGTACACAGTAACACACAGTAACACACAGTAACACAGAGTAGGACTGTGACTGTAGTGAGAAGAAGAGCTAAAAACACAGGACAAGAAAAACAGGATGATTACAGATTAGTCACAAACTGACAGACTGATGAGTCAGAGAGAGAGAGAGAGAGAGATCAGGAAGTAGAGGCTGATCAGAGGTCAGAGGTCAAGAATAGAATAGATCTTTATTGTCATTGTCTGAAAACAACAACAAACCAATTAGTAGCTCCAGGGATGACAGCACAAGATAAAAGATAAAAAATAGCCAAAAATTATACATTTAAAATAAAATAAAGATTTTCTTCTTTACAAATAAAAATAAAATACATTTTAAAAAATGAAAATGAAAAATTAGCGATAAATAAAAGTGTTTTGTCTGTTGTACAGCTGTGTGTGTGTGTTTTGAGGAAACTCTCTGACCTGATCATGATGGTATCAGTGTCTGTGTGAAATGGATCCAGAGTGTAACAGTATCCTGCAGCAGCAGATGGGACCTGTCGCCTGGAAGTGATGCTTCTATAAAACCAAACTGCACCAGCAAATACACTTCAGAGGAAACCTAATCTGTGGCTGGATAATAATCAGAGGTGGAGAACAGGATTCTTCTGATGAATGAATCCTCACATTTATTAACAGCAGCAGAGTCTCAGGAGGCGGTGGAGGTTTATTTCCGACTCGGGGTGAGTTTTCTATTCTCATGGTTCTGCGTCCTCACTTCCTCCGACCCGTGACTCAGAGACAGATCGAGCTCCGCCATCATCGAGGGTCCTCCCATTATTTAAATGTGTCTCAGAGGAAACACGGAAACAAGGAGACAAGGAAACAAGGAGAGAGGCGACCAGATTCACAGGTACCGGACAGAAACACCTCTTAGCTCAGAAGTTTATTGATGGGTCAGCTGATCTGATGGGAGATAAAACAGATCTGTTGTCTGAACAGGAACGACACCAACAGTAGCACCAACATTACTCCTGTCTGTTCACAAAGTAAAACATGCTGCATGTGTAGAGTCTGAATCATGAATGAATCATGAAAACTCTTTGCAGCTTTTCCTGTTTTCTCCTGTTTTTCCTTTTCTTCTTCTTCTGTTCTGGTTTTCTGTTCCAACTTCATCTTGGCTCCTTCAGAGAAAATATAAAGCTTCAGTCCAAAACAGCTGCAGAGTCTCAGTTATCCTCATTATTCCTATAACATCATCCAGAGGCAGCGAGGAGGACGTCAGACTGACTCCACCTGTTGTCCTCCTCAAACTAATCAGGCTGTGAGACCGAGCTGAGACGAGGAGAAACTACAGTGATATAAACAGACCGAAGTACATGAACGGTTTGATTAACTTTACGTTTAATGGACCCTGCTCTGTAAAAAAAGAGATATTTGTTGGGATTTTAGCCACTAGGAGTCATGTTATGTTAGAAAAGAAGCAGCTGATTCAACATGTCGTCCAGAGTCAGAAATATGAAGTGCTGAAAGTGGAGTGAAAATGTAACGGGTGAATTTTTCTTTTACATAAATTTGTGGATATGGACACGGGTAAAAAAAAAAAGAACTAAATCCAGGTGGGTTGCAGGTGAGAACAAAAATAATATTTTTGTATTTCAAAATAAAACAGAAATGAAAGAAATGTCAGAGCATTTCGTAAATATGTCAATAAGAAACAAAATTGGCTTATTGGGCCTGTCAACATGTGGAAAACCAGTCTTTGAAGGGAAAGTCAGGAAGTTTGGAATAAGTGTGGTTTGATCAAGGACGATGAAAATAATGATATCAGCGGCGCTGCAGATTGTGAAAACTGCCATAAGGTTTTGACATTTGAATGCCACAAGGTAACCGGCCGGGTCTGGTACTGAGTCTTACGGACGTGGGTTTTCATGAATGGGGATAATCGTTATTATCCTCACAAGTGATTTAATAAAATCTGTCCAGCCAGCAAAGTCCTGTATTGATTTATTTTGAATCGCCACAAGGGGGAGCTGCATCTTTCAAGTCATTCCAAAACACTAACCCTGTCTGTCGTACTTTACTACAATTTTTCATTTAACGTTGACTGTAACATGAAACTAACCACAGCCCATGAGGAACACTTCAAATCATTCTAAGAGATTAAAGCAGATTTCTATGATTATCGCAATAATATTGGATAATCACGACATGAAATTTTCATATCGTCCTACACTACACTGTCAGCTGCAGTGAACTGCTTGTTAAAGCATTGATGAACTAAAAAAAACCTGCCTTTTGACTTTGAAGTCGTGTCCCAGAGGTTTGAGACTTGATCCAGAGAACTCAGACTCAGCGCTGAGGTGGATTACCCTGCTCAGATAAACTAGCTGTTCTGAGACGTACAAACACGAGCAGTAAAAACTGATCCAGCTGAAGACAGAGTCAGATCTGGGTCTGCACAGCCTCAGCCTGGCTACAGACCGGCTGTGGTTTCTGACGGAGCAGCAGACTCAGTGTTTCCAGAGCACGTCGAGCAGCTGGAGCCTAAAATAACCCTGACTCTGGGGCTGGGTTCAGGTTCAGGTTTAGACTGGGGTTAGATCCTGCAGGGCTCTGGGCTGCAGGCTGCAGGGTTCACCCTGTAATCAGCTCCCAGTTTGACAGTTCTGGTTTTGCCTTCTCTCTCTCTCTCTTTCTTTCTGTTTCTCTCTGTAATTTTCTTAATTGAAGCCACTTGAGGGGTCTAGCCCTCTCCTCTTTTCATCTTTGCCTTTTTTTATTCTTTCCATTTCTCTTATTTCCTTTCCTTTCCTTTCCTCTCCTTTCCTTTCCTTTCCTTTCTCCTCTTGTGGACCAGATTAACAGTAGGGTGGAAGAAAGAGGGAGGATGAGGGGAGGAGAAGATGGGGGAGCAGATGGAGGAGGATATGTGAATGGAAACAAAGCGAGAGGAAAGAAAGAAGTGAGTAAAGAAAGGTAGGGAAGAGAAAGGAAGGATGGAGGAAAGTCTCAGAAAGAGAGAGATGAGGAAACAAGTGAAGAAGCTTTGATAAAGAGTTTTTCTGATCTGTCATCCATCATCAGACGGCTGAATAAAAACATGAGTCCATAGATCATCTCTGCAGCAGTTTATCGCAACCAAGTGACGTTTTATCGTCAGGCGACCTCTAGTGGCTGGAGTTATTATGACAGAAGGAAGTCAGGTGACGCAGTTTAAACAGCGATCGTCGATGTCAGGAGGAGGTCAGGGAGGATGGATGGGTCGACAAAACACTTTTATCCACAACCTTAACTGTGTGTTTATGATTGTAACCATGACGACAAAGGTCCTCTGACCTTATGAGGACAAACTCATTTTAACCCAAACCACGATCTTTTCCTGAACCGACCCGAAACCACATCACCAACACGTCCTCCAGAACTATTCAGTGTCATTCTACTGCTTTCCTTGTGACAAGAAAGAAAAGAGGAAATGGCTGCAGGTGATAAGTTACAAAAAACAAAGGTGGATACTAACAGGTGCTAACAGTAGCTAGCTAACCTAGCTGGTAAAAGAAGGTCCCTCTGATATAAGCTCTGGGTTTTACAGGTGTTTCTTGCTGTGAGTCACATCTTCATGTTTCAGCTGTCAGTCCTTTTCTGTGCTGCTCAGCTAAGGTGAATAAAGCTGGTCTTAGCTATCTTCACCCAGCTAAGGTGAAAACAGACGACCTTAGCTAACTGTTTTCACTATTTTTGGGCAGCACAGAAAACAAATGGAAACAGGAAGCTGTGGGCTCAGAGCAGCGTGTTTCTGGCTCATCTATAAAACTTAGTCGTTCATTGTTTTCTGGTTTCATATTCTAAAACAAACTCAGTTGGCTGTTATGGACGTGGACCAAAGTTGGAACCAGAAACAGTATTTTTGACGGTCGTGACGTCACGAGTCAACAAGCGGACGGGAGCGTGTCAATAGCATCGGGGTTGTCATGGTTACAGTTTGGTTTAGGCCCAAAAGAAAACCGGCTTTATATTTAACTTTAAGTGCACAACAGCACCAAGCCTGAAGAATGGTGTGCCCATTCTTTATTAAATGATAAACTTACTCCGATTACAATGTAATAGATTACTGTAATCATAAAGTAACAGCAGCAGTTTAACATCAGGTCAGACAGAAGCTGAAACTCATATTAACTTCTGATCCTCACGCTGCGTTCATCACGCAGGTTTTTTCTCTGTATTTGTTTCTCTAAAAACATTTTTCTCCCCCCACCTCCCTCCTCACTCCCCCACCTCCCCCCTCTCTCTCACACCTCCCCCCACCTCTTCACCCCCTTCTCTCTTTCTTTCTGTCTTCAGTGTAAATTGATGCCGATCGCCCGTTAATCTTTTTAAGTCGGCGTGAAACAGTCAGCAGCATGCATGACAATGGACCTCTGTGTGTGTGTGTCTGTGTGTGTGTGTGTGTGTGTGTGTGTTAATGACAATAGGCCTGTGTTTGTGTGTCTCCTGTGGTTGCAGGACCTACTGTATGCTTCCTTCTTTACATCCCTGCTACTATTACAAAACACATCTGGACCCCGTGTGTGCATGTATGTGTGTGTGTGTGTGGTTGTGTGTGTGTGTGTGTGTGTGTGAGTGAGTGTTGTGGTTGTGTGTGTGTGTGTGTGTGTGTGTGTGCAGCTGTCGATTAAATCCCGAGTGAAGTTTACGAGGTCGAAGCCGCAGAGCAGAACAAATTTTCTGTGTCTCTGTCTTTATTGATTTTTACTTCTCTGAGGTTTGTCTGATATCCAACATCTGTTAGTGTGTGTGTGTGTGTGTGAGTGTGTGTGTGTGTGTGTGAGTGTGTTTTATTATCCAGAACCCAAACACACTTAAAGCAGAAAACGCAGCTGAACACCACGACAGACTGATCGCATTTGTCTGATTTCTACTTCACTTTCTCTCATTTTTTCTTCAATGAATCTCTTGTTCACTCAGACACACAGAGCTGCAGGACTGATCCTAAAACCAGGAAGTCAGTTAGCATGTTAGCATGTTAGCACTTCCTGTTCCCTCGTCCCAAAGTCAGTGTGTTTCTGGTTAAATGTCTGAAATAAGGTCTGTGGTTTTAACACAAGCTCAAGACATTTTCAGGTTTTATTCTCTGACATAAAATGGGTCAGTAAATCCCCCACTCCTGATGTTTGAAGCTTTTACGTGTCGGTTGCTAACGAGTGATGCTAACTTTACGGCTGGACTGCTGGAGGTGGTGGAGACCAAACACAGAGCTAAGACACAGGGAGAACTGGACTTGGACTTGGACTGGACTCTTCATGAGGTGATAACACGTCAGCAGCTCTGCCCCCTACAGGCCGAAAAACTCATCTACTGCTTTAAAATCCCTCAGATGTTAAAGCTGACAGTCGCCTGAGAGGCTGAACTCAGGGTGAAAAACTTCTGCTCATGGGCACTTTGGCAGAAACCACCACTCTCTCTCTCTCTCTCTCTCTCGGGGGGGGGGGGGGGGGGGGGGGGGGGGGGTCATGGATGAGACGGCCACCAGGCGTGGTGCTGAGGTGGTTGCCATGGTTACTGCTGAGCCTCGCTCTGGCCTCATTGTTCAACCAAAAAAAAGAAAATAAAAAAAAACAATGAGGAAAAACTTCAAAGAGGAGCTGCTCAGTTGCCTAGCAACAAGGCTCCATGGCAGGCCCGCTCTCTCTCTCTCTCTCTCCGTTTTTCCCTCTGTTTCATCACTCTCTCCCTCTTAAATCACTATCTATCTTTTTTCATCACTCCATCAGCCCGTTCCCATCTCTCTCTCTTTTTATCACTCCTCCTCCCTCTCTCCTTTTTCCATCTCACTCAGCTTCTCGTCCTCTTACGTCACTCTCTCTCTCTCTCTCTCCTCCATCACTCTCTCTTCACATTTACCCTTTTCTACCTCTCTCATCCTCTCATCACCTCCTCACTCATCCAACCCCCACCCCCCCCTTCTCTCTTTCTCTTTTTTTCCTTCACTCTTTTCTGCACAACAAATGATTTCAGTTTAGGTTCGTGTCTGAAAAGGAGCAGTTCACTCTTAATTAATCACTCTTAGTTAATATGAAGCTACAACGGCCGGTTAGCTTAGCTTAGCTTAGCATAAAGACTGGAAACAGCTGGAAACGGCTGGAAACAGCTAGCCTGCAGAAATGAATAAAAACTGTAAGAAATAAACAAATATAGGACTAATTATGACATACAAATCCAAACAAGATAATTAATTTAAACAAAAAACAAAAACTCACCGTCCTAGCGAAGTCCATGAAAAGAGGATGGGAAAACAACGGGGACAGAGGAGGACATCTCACAAAGGTTTATCCTGATTTCTAATAAGTTTTGCGAGATTTCACAAAAGTGCATCTTTTTTTTTTCCTCCATGTTCCCACCTGTAAAAAACTGAACAGGAGGATAAAAAAACAGTTGGTGGAAACACAAGATAAATGATCATTCCCAATGAAAACCAAAAACCAGAGTGAGAGGGAAGTTTGGTCAGGGCAGAACCAAGACGATTTATTTTATGATAAAAATGTAAAATCAAAGTCAAAAACCTCATGTGTTAAAGGCTGCTTAACTAAACCTGATGAACTAAATGATTTTTAGCTCCAAACACAGAACAGCTGCTGCTCCTCAACCAGTCGATGACAAGTGAAAACGTCATAAAAAAGAAAGTTTTTAGCTTTACATCCAAAATAAAACATATGAAAAAATATGTTTTTATAGAAAGGCAGGAGAAGACTGAGAGAAGACATCCAGAGCAGAGACTGCAGGAGGTCGGACTAATTAAATAAAACTCATTTAGATAATTGATGACGTTAAAGTTATTTTTTAAAGCAAAAATGCCCAAAAAATCTCTGATGTGAATATTTTCTCTGACAGTAAATTCTTCAGGGAGTAATTATGAGCATTTTCCAACATTTCCTGACATTTTATTCACTGAACAATCAATTAGTTATTAAAGGGGAAAAAAACTCAGACCGACTGATGATGAGAGTAACTGCTCCTGTGACGAGTGTTAATGACTTTGACTGACAGAGAAAAAATTAAAGCAATTTTATAAAAGTCAACTTTAAAACTAATGAGCTCAGTATAAACTTAAACTTTTCTATTTTTGCTGTCCCTGCTGTGGGACTAATAAAGGATTATCTTATCTTATCTTATCTTATTTTGTCTTATCTTGTCTTAAACCAGCACAGGTTGACAAATACAACATTGTCAGGGGCTGTTAGGTCACTCTTAAACCAGCTCAAACTAACACTGGGTTTTGTTGTGCACTGAAAGTTCTTATCAGTTAAAATCCAATGTTCAAATGTGGTTTTAATTGGTTATTACATTAATTATTTCTTTATTTAATACCACTTTACATCTCTATATGACTCATTTTTATGAGTGTGCTATCTCAGGATTTGCAGTCTGAATTTTTCTCTTAAAGCTTTTAAGTCACTTCTTTAAAACCTTTTTAATACACATGGTCATTCTCTTGGTTCTTATTTTTCCTCCTCTTAAATTGCTGTGTAATTTGTAACTGTTTTGTTTTTCATTTGCATTTTGTCTTGTAAAGCACTTTGTAGCTGATCTTTGAAAAGTGCTATGTAAGGAAAGTTATTTTTTTAATTATAATTATTAAATTAACCTAAATTATATGGAAGTTCTCTTGACTTGACAGGTCATTAGAGACAAACAACCATTCACACTTTCCATGGGAATTAATGGGAATAAACTGGAAATTTGCTAATTGCAGATTAGCCTTTAGCAGGAAACATAAAAGTAGTTGGGAAAAAAAAAAACATGTTGCAGCATATTGTTGGTTAAAACAACCAGATTTAATGTAAATTCAGTTGAATTTCTACTCTATATTAATATATTTAAAATGTGCTATTAAGGTTTAACCAGAAAAAATACATCTACATCTGTTTATACAGCAGCTAGCTGCTAAATCTGAGATGCTAAATGTAAGCTAGCAAGCTCATGGTGTTCTACATGCTCGTGCCTCCACCTGCAGAACATGAAGCTGAAGCTCGTACGATCCTGATCTGAACCTCAGAGCTCAGGAGGCCAGAATACGACTCACGATCAGACCCCTGAAAAAACACAAACCTGTCCTTTAATTTCCTCTATCGCTCTGTTTCATCACTTGCTCTCCATTCTCCTCCTCCTCCTCCTCCTCCTCCTCCTCTCTGGATGCCTGTGGTCTCCTCTCCATTGACCGAGCCAACACCCATGACCTGTGTGTGTGTGCGTTTTTGTGCAGCGCACACACACACACACACACACACTCAGCTGGCAGTGAGTGAACAGCAGTTAGTGGTTTTTTGAAAATCAGAGTGACGGAGTGACTGTGTGTGTGTGTGTGTGTGTGTGTGTGTGTGCTGAATCACAGCTATCTTTTGTAACCTGATTCAGATCTGATGATGTCACACACGTGCACACACACACACACACACACACACACACTGTCCAGTCATGCCAAAGGTTTAATTGAAAACACCTTCTTCCTCCCTGAGCGAGTGTGTGTGTGTGTGAGTGTGTGAGTGTCCCAGTTATCCAGCCACAAACTCCAGAGTCTCTCCTCTGAGATGAAGCTGTAACTCACTGTAACACACTGACTGTTTCTGTGTTTTCATGTTGCTCTGCTGCCCCCTGGTGGTCGACACCAAGACCATGTGACTCCACCTGAACTGAACCACCTGGACTGAATAATGAGGATTCTGTGTTTCGTCTTCGTGTATAAGATATCAAACCAAGTCCCAGTCTGTTTCCGAGCTGCTGTTAAATATTCTTCTCAGGGAGTTTTTAAAAACACACATACATACACTGAAAATCAAAATTTCCCCATTGTGGGACTAATAAAGGATTATCTTATCTTAAAAACCGTTTCATAAAATACAAAGACAGCATGAAGCCCTGCTGTGGAGGCAGGGATCAGATCACAGTGACGGTCAGTTCAACCGGCAGGAAACAAAAGCAACAAGTCACGTCAAATCACAACACAGGGCGAGTCTCACAGTCCAGGTCACTTTGGTTTCAGTTAAAAGTTCCCACTGTGTCTGTTGACTTTATTGCATCAAGAGTTGAATCTCACTCGGTCCAGACTCAGGCTACGTCCACACTAAGTAGGGCTGCAAAACTCTGGGAGTTTTCAAAGTTGGGAATTAACGGGAATAAAATGTAAATTAGCTAAATCACAGGTTAACCTAAAACAGGGAACTTAAATGTAGTTGGGGGAAAAAAAAACCCACTTTGCAGCCTAATCTTGGTTAAAACAACCAGATTTAATGTAAAGTCAGTTCAGTATTTCTACCAAATATTAATATATTTGATCTGTGCAACAAAATACATCTACATGTGTTTATACAGTAGCCAGCTGCTAAATCAGAGATGCTAAATGTTAGCTAGCTAACACCATTTCATTGACAGTTTAAGTTGAATAAAAATTCAACATTCATGTTTTTTTGTTGTTCAGGAAAGAATCAAATCAAGTTCACAAAAAAAAATGTAATTTGTAAATTTTGTATTAGTTTGCAGCGTGTCTGCTTCAGACAAAACTAAATGTTTGTTGTTATGTTTGTATATGATACAGTTTGTATAAACTAACCCAAATTTCCAGTTAATTTCCATTAATTCTGATATATTCCCGTTGACGTTTGTCTACGTCATCGTTTTACAAAAGTCTCCAAAAGTTTTAGGGGGCTTGAAAACTCTGCAGTAGTGTGGACGCCAGGCATAACCATAGCAACAGTGCTGCGTTTTAAAATCAAAACATATTAGTGTGGACGTGGCCCGACGGTCTGTACTGTGAACCAGCAACGTCCAGTTTGAGCGGTTCATCTCTCTAGTCGGCTCCACTCAGCAGGAGGATCTCTGGGTCCTCTGGGCTTCTGGATACGACAGTTAAACCCTGAAAAAGAAAGACAGATGCATTAAAATACACAATTTAACAACAATACACAAAGTTCAACACAGAGGTGGAGGAACAAAGTCTCTTGTTCCCTCTCAGAAGTTTAGGTACAGAGTTGGATGTGGTTAGACTGGCTTAGCTGTTAGCTAGCTCCATTAAAAGTAGTCAGCTGGGTTTAGGTGAGAGTATTTTCTGGATGCTGAATGTGTGTGTTTGCAAAAAGAAATAAAAGGCCAATACAAGATAAAAGTTAAAGTTTACTAGTTCTCTCCAGTCCAGGCAGGACTTCAGGTTTTCACTATTCTTTAGCTTTCAGTCAAATGTCCCAGGTGGAATAATGGTGCGTTCCTTATGTACTCAGAAGTCAGAATTTCAGAATTCTGAGTCAGAAGTTTGAACCTGAACGCCTCCTGAAGTCAGAACAACCCCACCAACCCCGACATCAGAATCCAAGATGGCTGCTCCTCACATCAACAGCAGTGAACACTCTGCTAATGTTCCTGTTTATAGCAGCTCAGTCTTATTAGTTTCACATGAAGTCAGTCAGACACAGAGAACTGTTCAGGTTTTATCTGTGGACATGTTGCTACGCTGTTTGTAGAGCGTTGTTATCAACCGCTGTTGCTGACAATGGCTAGTAATGACAATGGCTCATCAACCTCACTCCAAATAATGAACAACTGTGTTAAAAATATCTTGTTCTCGGATAGAAAGTCAAAGAAAGTCAAACAAGTTTGTGTGAATAAAACTTTCAGGTGAAAAGTTAACTACAACTCCCAGAGTGCATTTGGACAAGAAACATCCAATTAAATCAACCAATCAATCAAAGTCTGATTACAGGGTCAAAGGGTCAGATTACGTTTCTATTTCTGCACAAAAGGACTTCCTAAAATGGTGGACTGTTCCTTTAAAGGTAAGACCAGCCCGTACGGGTGTACTGACCAATGTTTCCAGGTGAGCAGAAGTTGGACACGTCTGTGACTGAAGTGGAAAAATCTTCATAATCATCGTCTGTTGTTGAAAGCTGATCAGCTGAAAGAGACAAAAATCAAATATATGAAAAGTGTCTTGACTTCTACTTGAATGGGAGGATGTTTTTGATTCTGTAATGTTTTAAATGTTTGACCTATGAAGACGAACTAATGTCCATTCACCACATTTTCAACACAATGACCCACTTCCTCTAGAAAACACACAAACCTGACAGCTCTGTGTAGATTTCACCGGTGTTAATAATCATAACCTCTTGTAAGATCAGTAAAAAATGTTCCTACTGTCTGTATGAAAATCTACACCTATGGTCTGTCCTTTCCTTCATCCGTCATCTGCCACCCTCCCTGTCCTCTATTTGTTACCTGGCACCAGGTGATATTCTCCGTTGTTGTGCGGCATCAATGGTCCCTCCGCTGGCCTTTGATTGGCTGACGTTGCGATGTCGTAGATGGGCGTGGTGGAGAGTGTCAGGCTGTGTGGTTTAGCTCGCGGTCTGACCGAGCTGTAGACAGGAGCCGCCGATGCTCCTGCGGGGTCGTTGTCATAGTGATGGGAGGTCGGCAGCGTCCTGGGAGCGGGAAGAAACAGGGTTAACATCAGGAGACTGGATGTAAAAAGCACGGTTTAATTTTCTATTAGGAGAGTACTGATGCAAAGCTGGAGATAATAAAAATAGATGTATACTCAAGGAAAGTCAAAATTATAGGATGCTGTAAAATGTTTTATAACTTTTACGTCAAAATGTTTATATTTTTATTTAAAAAGTCATAATTATCTAAAAGATTAAGTTCAGTATTTTAGGTTTTGTTATCTCTAAGAATGTTTAATCTAAGGGCTGAGGCTGACTGAGGTTAACAGGATCTATTTTTAAGACCTGACGTAACGTATGTTCAGCCCTGAAATCCTGACAAGCTGATTTAAAATGATCAAAATAACATTTAAGTCTTGTTTTGTACATTTAAAGAGGAACTTAAGGTGTTTCTTTACCTGCTGGTTCTGGGCGGGGCTACAGCAGAGTAGGCGGGCTTTGTTGGAGATGGCTGGGAAAGTTTGGACTTGTTGACCACAGCATATGTGTCATTCATCTCAATCTGCTTTGATGATCTGTACACGGACAAGAGAGAGAGAGATAAACGTTAGCTGCTGACCAGAGCTAACTCATTCCTCCATAGCACGTGTCAAACTCAAGGCCCGCGGGCCACATCCGGCCCGGCGTGCAATTATATCCAGCCTGCGAGATCATTTTATATTACTCATATCACTCGTCATTAGTGGCCCGGCGATATGAAGCACTGATAACACAATAAACTACAGATCCCATAATGCAGCGCTTTAGTTGCATTGCCGAACGCTTCCCGCGTTAATCAAGTGCGCAATCAAATGCGCACTTTGCTGATAAACTGAGCGCACTGCGCACTGAGTTCGCACGGCGCTTTGGTGACTTTGAAGCACAAAAAAAGAATTTCTAGTTGCTTCGCAACCCATTTGCCGTCAACGTGGAAACTGCACCTGTGCAGATTCAGATGGAGCTGATTGAGCTGCAGTGTAATGGGACACTAAAGGCAAAGTACGACACTGCAGGGCCCGCACAGTTTATTCACTCCATTCCCGCAGCAATGCCCCAGCTCCGTCTACATGCGACTCGAACCTTGTGCGTTTGGTAGCACATATCTGTGTGAGAAGCTCTTCTCAGTGATGAAGACTAACAAAACAGCACACACTGATAAGCACCTGCAGTCCATCCTGAGAATCTCCACAACACAGGACCTCACACCAAACATAAAAGAACTTGTTTGCAAAAAAAGATGCCAAGCATCCAGCTCTGATAAAATGACATAAAAGCAAAGAAATTCAAATGTTTTGATTTGTTATTTTAACGTTTACTTAAAGCACAAGCACTGTCACAATTTTTATTTATTTTTTCAGGTGTTTTTTTAGTTTAAGTTTATTTATTCCGGAATAATATTCCTGTCTGTTTTTATTCCTATTTATGTTAAAAAAACATTTAGTTTTAGTATGTTCAATAAATGTTTATCCTGTTCGGCCCGCGACCTAAACTGTGTTTTGAATTTTGGCCCCCTGTGCAATTGAGTTTGACACCCCTGCTCCATAGTATTCTAGTTTGTTGAACTGGTGCTATCGCCAGTTCCACCATTTAACTCAAAACGACAAACTGTTACCTCTACATTTCTGTTTGCATAGGGGACGAACTCTGCCCAGGCCAGCTGTTTCCTGATGCTTCAAGGCTTTATGCTAAGCTAGGCTAACTACATCCTGAGTCCCTTAAACCTTAAATGTTAATTCTTGGAGAAAGTAAATGTGCAAAGCGTTAACACCATCAGTCATCAGTTTACTGAAACTTGAAAATGAACAGACAAGAAGAGAAGTTGAGGTTAAACACAAAAATAGGCTTTCAGGTTCACAATGAATTTTATAAAATACCCTATAAAAAAAACTGGTGAGTCTGGTGTGAAGACAGCGGGGGAGGTTTCTTAGCTTCATATAGTTAGTTTCCAGCAGAAAATAGAACAGAATAAAACCAGGAAATGAAAAACTGCTTTGTTTCATATTTAATGTTTTATCTGTTATAACTGTTGTAACTAGTGAACCATCTGCTGCCAGACATTAGACAGAGGAAACTCCGTCTCCTAGAAATTATGTTTCTGTACGACTAAAGATAAATTATGTTCACAGGTGAATGTGTAAAGCTACACATTTATTAATAGGAGCAGTGTCTGTGGTTCTGACTAAAACTACATGGTTAAGGTTCAGGGAAAGATGGTGGTTTAAGTTCAGTGTAGATAAACAGGATGTGTCTGAAGTCACTGTTAACTTTTTCTGTATTATACCAGACCACCATCTGACCTTGAACCTGAACAAGCAGCTGTGAGAGTCAGAACAGAATCAGAAAACTGTTCTATAAAGCTGGAGTCACCACAGGTGGAGACTGAGCTCAGAGATCAGATTAAATAAAATAGATGAGAGATTATTAATGGGTCCATTCAAACCAAAGAAGTAGTTCGAGATTTCTGGACCCCAGATCGCAGGTTCAGATCTATATTTTATTGTCACCAGGCTCCATGGGTCAGACTCAGTTCATTGCGTCAGTGTCCCACATCCGCCTAAGAATGCTGATCTAAAAAAGATTCTGGCCAAGATTGTGATGGAAGAGATGCAAGACTGCCTAGAGAGCACCGAATATTGTGTGCATTATTACAAGTACGTTAGGTATGTGGCATGAATACGCGACAAAAGGTCAAATATTCAAAAGTTATCTCCAGGCATGCAAGGCAAGATGATTCTAAATGAGATGAATTTGCCGCCTGGCCAGTGTGTGCAAGGGAAGTGAATTTTAACAAAAATAGTCCTGCTTATGATGATGTGTTTCTGCAGTCTGCAGTCTCGAGTCAGTATCACCAACTTTCTACAAAAAGCCAGTCAGATTATTCATTGTGTTTTCGGATTATTCAGAAAATAAACCGTGAGTACTTCAAAGCTCTTGATCCTCCAGGCTCAGGCTGATCAGATACTCCACAGATGAACACCACGTTCTGATGCTCAAGTCGCACCCACTTATGTGTTAATGTTAGGCTATAAACTAATTATACTCACGGTCATATGACGCCAATGCCCACTACTGTTTTCCAACTGGTCACCATTTAGCTCTGAGTTCTTCCTTTACAAAAGCTCTTCTTTTTGTTAGTGATAGTTTGAGTGAGCTTAGAGAAAGACAACGTGGCTGTGTGGTGTGGATCGTGAGCAGATGGGTTTCTGCGTTAACGCCCTACAATAATTTTTACGCGATTTGCGGATATGATGACATGATTGATCATTTTGCATTCCCACGCTTTATCTATCTAACCCATTTTAGTCTCTTTATTTGGGAACAGTTTTATCTTATAAGCTGCTTTACATCTGTCCTGATGCCTCATATGTCCATGCCCAAGTGAAGCCACTTTGGACCACACTGTGAGGAGGCTGAATTCCTGCTTTGCCTTTTATAATATTTCCGTTCAATATTCCTCGCCAAACCGGCCCTGCAAAGTGGATAGATGTATTTCTGCAGATCACCCGAAGAAGCGCCAGGCCCGGCACTATCAGTGTACTCAGGATGCACGCAGTTCGCAGTGAGATGCTCGGAGTCTGTGCAGTGAAAGGTCACACATCCTGCCGTTGCTTATTTACATCTCAGCAGGGGTGCCTGTGCCCTACTCCTGCTGCATGTGCCATTGAGGGCGTTGGTGGCAACACGATTGTACCCAGTGCAGTGTAATTAGATAGGCTGATTGGTCCCAAGTCAGATCAGTGCAACAGGGTGGTTGGGCTGATTTATACCTGACGGTTTTCAATCCTCCAATCCTCATTTCTGCTTTGCTCTCCTCCTCCCTCCCTCTCTCTTTCTTCTCTCTTTGCTTCCTCCCCTGCCCTTTTATTTTCCTTTGTTGTCATGTGTTTTTTCTTTCTTCTCCAATGTCCTCAACTCCTTCTCATTCTCTCCTTTCTTATTTTATACACTTATTTTTGTCATCTCCTTTCTACCTTCCAACATTCTCCTTCAATTTCTTTCCTTACATATTTCATATCTATTATTTACCTACCCTGTCTTTGATGCCTCTTTTCCTGTTTTACCATCTTTCTTCTACTTTTTGTCTTATTTTCTTTAGTTTATTTTTCCTTTCTCTCTATATTTCTATTTGCTCCTATGGCAACATGGCAACATATTGGAAATGAGGGATGGAGGAATGAGGAGGAGGTGAGAGCCAGCTCATCAATCCTCAAGAGACATCCCGTCCGACCAAATCTCGACTAACCGCCGACTGACAGATGATGTATTGATAGAGTTGTGACAGACAGACAGATAGATAGGATAATAGATAGATACGAGCGCGATAGATAGATAGATAGATAGATAGATAGATAGATAGACAGGATGATGCACTTCGGAGGGGCGGAGGAGATATACGAGGTTTTCTCCGGCTCTCGGTTCGCCTTCGTGCCGAATAAACAGAGCAGAATAGCTTATTTTCGTTTTATCTTCAGTTTCTGAAAAGTCTTCATTTGCCACGCCCCAGCGTGCAGTGTGTGTCAAATATGCGTGCCCTTAGTGTTCTGGTGATGTCTGATGCTGTTTTCGGCTTATGTGAACGAGGAGAAGATGAAAGTCACGGTCGCCGCTTATCCAGGAAGTGTTTAATGATTAAATAATGATATTATTGTGAACAGCCATAATAACCCGTTGGAAATGCCCATGAAATAAATGCAAGGTTGGTTGTCATCCATACACTTATATCAGATAATTTAGGTGCTAAACCCAGGTCCAGGTGCATCCCAAGTCAGAGTTCTGACGAAGTTCAACTACGCCTGATTTCCACCAGAGTTACAACCCAACACCCTTACCATACGCATCCGAGCATACGTCTATAGACCACAGCAGTGAAGCACCTGTTGGCCGTTCCCGTTTATAGCAAAGCTCAACTTTATTAGTTTCATAAAGTCAAATGGACATGAACCAGCGAAAGCAGCAGCAATTGCCAGCACAAGATCTAGTCCGAGATGGACCGAATCGTTCGCCTCCGCGGTTTGAACGTTAAACTCTTGAAACAACTTTCAAGAACGGGCAGCAAACCAGGTGGTCAGGTGATAGATCGTTTCTGATATCAACAGAGCAACAACAACAAAGATTCCCTACGACCACCGTGCCTTCCGACCTCAACCGGCAAGGCCAACCGTGGTGATTCTACCTGAATTTGGATCAATTTCAGTCTGATATGATCTAAGGAAAACTTTATTCTGACATGATGATGGTGTATTTTGTGCCGCCCAGTGACCTTGAGAGTTGCTGGGATAAAATAGCTGATGATTTGATGCAAGTTCTGCTTGGGACAGCATGATTTCGAGTTTAACGCCCTAGAGGAGGGCGCCGATGCCTCCCGGGCCTTCCTGGGCCCACCTGCTGGAGGGAAATTTATTTAATAGATTTAGCCGAACGTCTCCTCTACCAGCGGTCAGTGACGCCAGGAATCTCAGTCAGTCATTATACACCATCAGAGACGGCGAAGGGCTTACGGAAGTCTTGCTGCTGCTGGCTTTTTCACCGATTGTTTACCACTTGAAAAAACATCTGCAGAAGATACTAAAATTCTATTTATACCCGATTTACATGCTTATAGCAGCTGCTGATGGATTAATAACCTATTTTATGAGAGTTCTATTAATTATTAGAATATTACATTTAAACAGATTTAATTGAAAATCGCCTCACCCCCAAAACATTATCCTCACCCGCCCAACACGCTATAGAGTTTTTACTTGATATTTCGATGTTTCAGTTTGAATGGTGTTATTATTCGGTTCTAACCCTGTCTGCAGTAGCTGATGAACTCAAGATGAGTAAACTCTGCGGAATCGCATTTGCCGATGCGGGTGTCTGAAAGCCCCGCGTGCCAGTGACATATGGATGATTAAAACTACACCGGGTATTATATTTTCTTGGAGGTTAAATAAAGAGAACCGGAGCAGATAGGTGCCACGGAACAGTCTCTCCCTTTTTGAGTAACGGATCAATGGTTTTGTTTTTTATAGAATATAAAAAGGAAAAAATGTCCGATGGTTTCCGTTTCAGAAAATTCAGCGTTAAAGTCGGACTTACTTGCCAGCGTGTCAGTCCATTAGCGTTCGACTTAAGTTCCTCTAGTTAAAGGATAATGTCCAGACATTTCTGTCTCTTCGAAATACCTGGTTGCCAAATCTCTACAGCAGTGAGAATTTACATACAGGAAGTCGTGGTTTTACTAAAAATCTCTCTTTCTCTGTTGCCGTTCCCGTCGATCTCCACCACTATCTGTCCTGCATGCCTTCGTTACACTTTCTGAACATAGCCTCCGGTGTGTGGTGTGTTTTCGTGTTTTTACCGGATGGTGGCCGGCAGAGCGATTGTTACGTAGCTCAAGCGGAATATATATATGATGGATGGTATGAAATTTATTACTGGGATCTCGGCAAAAGAGGAAAAGAAATAGATGATCACGCCTTATTTAATTTCCAGATTTTTTCGACGGAAATTCGCTCGGCTGCGTGCAGGCTTATCAGACTGCCTGAGAGAGTAGCCACCATCTCTCGTACTATAAGGCAGCAAATTTCAAATTATGTACCTCCTGCCTCAAAATACCGAATTGATTTTTGTGCTTAGTAAGTGATGAATGCCAAATTTGTGCCGATATTTTGATCTGGACTGGAGGCACCGAGTCATAGTTGCCACACATATATATAGTGCTCAGTTACCTTATTACACACTTATTTATAATCCCATCATCAGATGGATGAACAGGTCACGCGTGCCTGTAATGGCTCCACCTGGTGTCCCGTGGTTGTTTTGCGTCTTATTGTTTGTATTTTGTTTTGGCCATTTTGTCTCTCTGTGGTTGTTCTGGATCTTTGTGGCTTATTGTGTCTTTGGCAGTCACTTCGTGTCTTTTGCGGTCTTCTAGGTCAGTCGGGTATCTAAACTGAGCTGGTCATTAATCTGTTCATGTTTAAATAGAGATGCCTGTAACTTCCAGTGTGTCTGTGTTGTGCTGTTTTTGCCGCCAGACAGGATTCCAATCTCCTGGGTGTCATGCTGAATTCATTTATTTTAGTTCGATCGCCGAGGTCTCTGCCTCCTGAGTTCCAGGATAACTTCCGCTGATGCCGAAGTCCGTCAGATCCGCCGATGAAAAACAAATGTCAATACGAAAAACATATGCCAATAACCGTTAATTAACGTGTGTGTGGGGGGGTGTCTTCGGTACCAGTGTAACAGAGCGTTTTAGTTTTCGGCGAGCACAGGACCCGGCGTCGATTTTCAAATGGCTTGTAGATGGTTTATTCGGACGAGAACATGCATCACCGTAAGACATTTACTTGAGGCATGTTGGAAATTTTGACTTCCAGGTGGAGCCTAGAGGAGGTTTGGAGACGTGCATGAGGAGGACTGCTCCACCTACATTTGGGAAGATGGGCTTATTAGTCGCCTTCCGTCGCCATCACCCAAATTATGGATCGTGGTGGAAATGAAGCAAACCGTGCCTCGACAAAATGGGGCTAATCAGTCACACAAAATGAAAATGGACAGTTTTTAAGTCTCATTTTCCACGCTTATATTAAAATCACAAAGTCTTTTTGTTTTTCCGTTTCGTTCCCAAGATGGTACCGACGGCCGGGGGGCTGTCGTTGCTGCACTTTTTGCAGTGCAGCAAAGTAGTGAGCATTTCTGTAAGCATGCTGTGTTACCTTGCACCATTGTGTCATGGATGTAGTCCAGAGCATGATGATTTCCTGCCTCCCACAGTTCAAGATTGTGAACACACACACAGGCACAGATGCAGCGGCAGCACCAAAGCACGCTAGCAGGTGGGTGTTACCTGTTGCTATTCACAGCTCCCGCTTGGCTGGCCGTGCGTGTGTGTGTGTGTTTGTGTGGAGTATGTGTGTGTGCTGATAAGTTGTTACATGTGATACGGTCTTGCCGCATGTTAATGATTATCTGATTTGGCGACCAGGCCGGAAAAAATGTGTTCAAAATATGTGGAATTTAGGCAGCGTGTCAGAGGCGTGTGTGGAGTGTGTGTGTGTGTGTGTGTGTGGCGTGTGTGTGTACGGCAGTGCATTAGCAGAGGAGAGGTGTGTTCCCTTGGCCGTTTCAGCCTCCAGCAGGTCCAGGGACTTCGCATCATAGGGGCCGTGATCCGCCATGATAGGAACTGATATATCGAGCCGCACGCAGTCTGAGGAGGAGAAGGGGGCAGGGAGGCGCCCATAAGAAACATTCTCTGATATGTTGGGGAAACTGAGGCGCTTGAAATTTCTAATTTATGAGGACGTCTGTAACAACACAGCCGTGTGGCCAATAAATATTCCTGTGAGTGCCGGGAAAACGAGGAATCAAAACTTTACAATGAATAAATGCACACTGTGAATTGCTGTCTATTAATTTTCTCGTCCATCAGCCAACCCTGCCCCAGCCTCCCAACCAGAGGTGGCAGCACCGATTTACGTGGATTGCATACCAGGTAATATACATCCATATGACCTCGTGCCTTGCCTTCACTCCCCGGCCTCCTCTAGTGGCGGAGAACGTACTCCAGCACATTTACTCTCAGTACTTTATTTTTACAGTTAGCTTCAGGGTTCTACCCTGGATTATTTCTCATTCTCCGCAGCCTGATGCTCAGTCCACTCATTCTGTGAGTCAAATATTTACTTCCCGTCTATCACATCTATTACATCTTACATTTATTTTGAAGTATTTCATGATATTCTGATTTTGTCCTTTAGGATCAAACCCGCATCAAAGATTTAGATACCAGGTCAGCAGTGGCCTGGGTTTGCCCCGACGCCGCTGCAGAGCCGGGCGAGACGGCGTAAAAATTTTTACCAGCGGAGTTTGTCAGATAAGCCTTTACTGGCAGCCAACCGCAACAGGGCCACATGGCCGTTAAAGCAAGTCTAGTGCTCATATTTGCCTTGTATCACCAAAGATACAACATGAGAGTCTGATTTATCCGTTAAACTTCCCACTGCCCGGTGACCGGACTTGGTTTCAGCTGTTCTTACAATGACAGGATCCTCGTTTAACCAGAAAATGACCGCCATCAGTGCACTAGATTTCATCGATAAAACAGGTATTTTACTGAAATAACTTCGCCTTCATCCGCTCTCTATTAGTTTGCAGCACGCATGGTCTGGCAATAATCTTAATTGATTTCAGGGTGAGGTTTCTATCGCTACAGATACGATTAACGCCTGCAGTCTCTACAGGATGTCTCCCCCGCTGGAAAATAGAATAATATCTGAAACAAATTGCTTTTGAAGTTGTGCTTGATTTAAAGTAAATGAAAACAACCATTCCCTGAATTATTTAAATTATTATTATTACTGCAAAGAGCAGAAACATCGATGCCGCTGATGTTTCTTTTACGCAGAATGCAGTTCTACCAACCAGACTGATGATCAGAGCCCAGCAACACTCACACTTCCGGCAGAGTGACAAAATATCAAATGGCGACATTCACAAAGATGATATGACACACTGTGCCGAAGAAACATTATATCTGGCAAAGCGCGATAGCCAGGTGATAAAGATCGGATAAACGGAACTTTCCGCCTGAGCGGTTTCTATGGTGCAGCGAGTGAATTTTGTAAGCGTAAGCAGCCAATGCTGTCGCATATGAACACACCTATTTCGCAGCCACAGTTTCCGCCTAATATTCTCCTGCATATGAGCCACTGATATCGAATTGAGCGCGTAATTAGGAATATACCCTTTTTATTTTTTCTATTGTTATGGCTTGTTTGTTTGACACCGACTTTCTTTCTTCTTTTTCTTTTTCCCTCTTCCGCAAACGAATAAGAACAGGAAATGGAAGAGGAAGCCGTTTATTCCGGTTTCGCTGCTCATCTTCCCATCCCCATCTCTCTCGCAGTGGCCGACCACCACCCGTGCCACAAATACGGTGGTCATATTAGTCAGATTTCGATATGTCCGCCGATCCCACCACCACTGATTCTCTCTCTCCGTCTCGCACGATCCCGCATAATAATTCCAGCCGCGCCGTGAATACGATACAGATTCATCCTGCAGTTTGACTTTGCCGCCGTGCTGCATCCTCAGGGGAAGTCAGTCAGTGAGCCGAGGTGACCTTGAGATATGGCGTACCTGGCACTGCCTGATGCCCTCGGCAGGATAACACGCACGTCGCGGGCCAACAGTACGACTTTTGCCACCAGGCCGCCTCGACATTAGATGACACAGTGGTTGATGACGATGTTGATACGCTCATACCGTTCCCCATCTCGTTTGTGTTATTGCATGACGGCAGCACCGATTACTTCCACTTACTGAAAGTCAGTACAGCAAACAGAGCCATGATGGAGCAGTGGTCCCGCAGTTCCTAGTAAAACCTTGTTTTGTCAATGAGTCCGGTAGCTGTGATCCGCCTTAGCATTTTGATGGAATTGGCATTGATAGTAGTCGGACGGAGCCGACGTCACAGAGATAATACTACTCCTTTACTGACTCATCTATATACACAGACAGATACATACATATACCTTCAGTCCTGCTGTTCATCACTTATATTTGGAAGATGAGGACAAGATGTTGTTTTTAAATAACAGCTCTGTTTCAGTGAGTCAGAGTCTCTGAGAGGTTTGCGGTTCGATACAGTCCGCGCAGAGCCTTATGTCGATAAGAGGATGGTGACAGGCAATATACTATAAGGTGCGTCCTGCCACCTGTGATTGCCTTGCATTCGTTCTTTCTTGATAAGTTTTCCCTCAGAGCTCGCCCCGTGGTCGTTTAATTTTCGTAATGACAGGGCCCGTGAATGCACGGCCCCGGTCTCGCCGCGCTTATTGCCGCTGTACACATATTACGAAGAGGTCAGTAGTCAAAAATATGGTTAAAAATCTGACAGTCAGTACCCCACATTCAAGCCCCAAGTAAAACGCAATGAACCGTAGCAAACCACATGGCACAGCATTCCCTGACAGGGCTCCTCACCCCAGGCATAAACTGATTATGCCAGGTTTGGGATATTGGGTCAATACTTGGGGTTTATATTATATATATTTCATTATATTTCTGGGGCTAACTATTCATTTCAACCGTGAACATTTCCATTTCGGGAAAGCAGCTCCATTTCCTGTCTGTCTCCAGAGAAAGATCCTCCTCTGCTTTCTACTTCCTCCAGATATGATTCTAATTAAGGACAGGCAAATTCATTATTCTATTATAGTAAGTAGTATTATTGTGGGGGTGTTTGAGTGAAGAGGCTCAGGGGCAGCCGCAAGATTAATAGTAAGGTGTGGTGTTTAATGGATAAGAGTAGATAGATATACCCGCGAGATGAGACCTGATGCCTAAAGATTCTTAGCCGACCATCCAGTCTGGAGCAAAATTGGGTCTCTGTAGCCAGTGCAAGAAGGAGGGGCTTGTCGTGATTCTTGAAATGTTAAAATTTTCAAACACCGCACGAAATCTGATACTGCAATATACATTTCGCCGACAGCAAATGCTGTACAAGAGACATAGCTTCAGCCGCCGGTAACTTTGAAAGTTCAGCCACAGTCTCCAGTCCCTGTATTATTCAAGTCCAAGTCAAGTCTGATATTCTCGCATCTGAATGGCATGAGGCCTTGTTCATTTTCTCATCGTGTGATGCACGACGACCCAGCGTAAAAAATAATTGTGGTGCCAGTCCTCACCTGCAAAATATTCGTGTCCGTCAGTGTTTAAGTCCAGCCGTCAGTCCCAAATCATCCTGGAGTCCTATAACATTTGAGAAGAGGCTTTTGAACAACCACTGTGTCTTGAACCAAAGTTCTCGTCAGTTTCCTGCTTACCTCACCGCTCACATTATCTCGACCTGGCCACGCCCCCAGCTCAATACCCCCACGTGCGTTGCTCCATTCGTTCACCTGAAACATCCTCTGTGCGCAAACCGGTTGTTCAAACTTTGTTTACATTTAGTCTGATTCTCCTCCATCTGCCGACGTACGTCTGGGTTGACTTTTCAAAATGCCTCGTCCGATTTATTTTTCTTTGTTTTGAATATCTAAAGCGCGATAAGCTGATCCCGAGGGGTGATCAATTACCTGTGTGGTAACACCGCGGTTTGCTACCAAACCCAGGATTGACTACACTTACTAGCCTCTTCAGTTCCATCCCTTGACTAATCCGCAGATATCCGTCCAATATTGTCAAACTAATGACGAACCGGCTGCACAGGCAGGAAAAATACAAATAATTTTATATACTTCGAGGGTCCGAAAGGTTCCAGATTTAATTAAAATGAAAGCGCCAGATATCTGATTAATGGATAATCAGCCGAAATTCAAATGAGCGAACGCTACACGGGTGCCGCCCACAACATCAGCAGAATGAAATGCCAGTTCCAAAAACATCAACGGGCAGCCAGCCAGAACGTTTGAGCCGTCATTTGGCAGCGGCCCAGCGCCCGCACGTAACACAGCTTCTTTTGACATTAGCATCCTGGTAATGCGCCCGGTTATTTTAGCGCAATTTTACTCAACACTGCACGCCATAAAAGTCAGTTCCTGACGTTCATATTCCAGCCTGATGCCGGAACCCACACCAAAACATCAAATGCGTCTGCTGAATTCAGCCAAACAGAGGCAATGGCGTACTCAGTCCACTTATCACGATAATTACGTACCCCAACACAGAATCTTGTGGTTCGAGAGGAAACCGTCAGTTTTGTCCAAAGATTTAGCAGGTGAAAAACTTGTCGTCACTGACGCACGAAATCCTGGCATGAGTCTGAGGATCTCAGCCCGGCTGTCGGGCCTTTAGGTAGCCAGCGACGCAGCTGCCGCAGTGGCTATTAATGAACAACCCAGAGCTCTAGAGAAGCCTGAAAGTGGATTATTGACTCCAGCACAACTCTCTCTGCTGCCATGAGTGGTGTCAACCGTGACCTCCAAATACACACTTTGGAAAACATGGATCGCAAAAGTCTGTTTTACCAAACTCACCTGGTTTATTTAGCATTATCATAACTACTCATATATGTTTTTAACACAAAGAACCTACAAAAGAACCCAATATGAAATTTCCTCAGCCTGTCGCATCGTTCCGAAATGCATAGCTGTAGAAACAGGAAAATGATATTAATGACAGCGCTGAGTTCACAGGAGATTAATTGATGATGATATTGCCAAAATCAGAAACAGGTTTTCAGTCACCCCGGACGGTCACGAGTGATCTCTACGAGGAACCGGTAATCAGATAGTCACTACGCCGAGGCGTCAGCACACACTGATTTTATCTGATATTACCTACGCCGATACTTTAGTAATTCGCAAAAAGGATCGAAATTGTAATCTGATCATGATCTGATTCAGGTCGCCCAGTACCCTTGCGCGCAACATTACTTCAGCATCCAGCCGCCGCAATTCCCATTATTGGCAGTCTCACTGGAAGTTGCGCAGTTGCCGGTCAATCGGTGTCGTCCTGGTGGATTTTGATCCAGCTCATAAGTAACGCCTACGGAAAGAGGCTTGAGCATTATGGCCAACGTTATCAGAATGAAGAAATACCGGCAGCAGCGAACCAAAGCCGATCGTGCAGTCGCTCCCGGCTTGAATATCGAGACTATGGGTTGAAATAAATTTAAACGTACAATTCCCAGGTCTCAAAGCACCAACCCGATTCTCACACCGTTGCGCCCGAAGATTAAAAAATAAATGTTCGTGGTTACGATCTATGTACTAGTAACTTTCAGGGTGCGAGCCCAAAGCCAAAAATTCAGTCCACCGTGGAGGCCTTACGATTGGTGCCTCATCGTCACACACAGAGGAGATATGAAGTTGCTTATTTAATATGATAGTGAGAAAGAAACACTGATACCCATGTCCGTCGATATTTAAGGCAGAGAGAGAGAGAGCACGTCCGAAAAGCAACAAACCCATCGTTTATTTGCTTAGGAATCAAACAGTTCAGTGGATAGAAAAGCATCTTAGCTCAGTTCAAATGAAGATTCAATAGCCGCCCGTGATTATTTTCAGTGATAAATACTTCTGTTTGTTGTAGTCGATCTATAAAAATATCTATTGATCTCATTCGTCATCGTATCATAAACCTTTGTCCCCTGCCAGGAAACTCCGTAGGAATGATGACGGTTTGGTTTACAGTGTTGGCTAAGACCTGCCCTGGCGGTTGAATGCCCCAGCAACGCCAAATTCTGATGCTACGGTATAAACTCATTTGTTTACAATGTTATAACAGATTTCGATTGCATGGGTACCTGCAAGCGATTTCCGGCAGTTCTTTATATTGTACAGAAATAGAAGAGCAGGAAATTCGCAGATCGAAAAATTTTTACCTGCCAGTCCACTTTACCGGATCATTTCTGAATTCTCGCACCCAGTTGATTTTTGCGATACAGTCCACCGGACAAGGGTGCGTGATGTGATCTTTTATAGTGTTGCGTCAGTTTTGATGAGAGTAACATCGACCGCGTCAGAAGGTCCCGCAGTGAACCTCTATGCAGTGCGAAGCGGTTTCAGAATTCAAATCTTTATGGATATTAATCGTGAAACAAGTTTTCGTGACTACCCAGCGGATTACATTGCTTTCGCGTCCGGTCTCAACCACGACGGCATCTACATAAGCCCCGTCATATGCGGCGAGCAGAGCAGCCGCCGCCATGATACTTTGCCGCACCTTTTTAGTCCTGCCGGGGTTATTCACAGAGACGCCGGTGAGATGCCTACCTCAGACTGAGATAGTACATGTACCGAATGCGCATAATAT
>BRZM01000812.1:168250-218250 GCA_033238685.1 Lates japonicus
TCATGTGGTGTCTAATAAAAAGTATGCAGACCTATCTGACACACCCATCTAACTTTGCATGTTTTATACAAATCAGCCTGATGCCGCTCAGTTTATCAGATTAAAGCTGCAGCTCGTGTAAATTTTAAACTCTGAGTCAAAACCACACAAACCTGCAAGGTTTTCCAGGAAAGTGAAGAGACTTTCTCTCAACTACAACAACGTGTGTGTGTGTTGTTTGTGCAGCAGGGAAAAAGATGAATGGAGGAAACCCCAGCTGAGTTAATGATCTAGAAAAACACACACAGATACACAGAGATGAAAAGTAATTAACAGAAGTCTGTGTGCTTAAGTGCAACAGAGAAATATGCCAGTATCTTTACATAGCGCCAACCTCAACCTCAAACCTGACCTCTGGGTTCTCAACCTCTCTACACTTCTAGGTCCTAGGTGTGAAATCTGCAAGAAGCAGATCTGTTTTCATTTATTTGCTTGGTTGAATATTTCTAGTCAAATATCGGCCATTTGTGTGAGAAATCCTGTGACTCTGTCAACATGATGAGTCTGATTCTAAAGAGGAACTAACTGTCTTTAACCACAAGCCAAACTCTCCTATCTCCTAATGCTAAATTAAAACTTGGTTGTTGAAGATTGTGGCTGTTCCACTTTGCTCACAGTGATGGTGTAAAGCTCTAAAACGGTTGAGAGAGACGCACTCACGCTGTACTCCTGATCCAGAACTCCAGGATCCAGGGTCTTCAGGGTGGACAGCAGCCCGAGGCCAGGCTCCATGTCGCGTAGTTACATCCAGCAAACATCGGAAGCGACATCAACACCTATGGGCAGGCCTCTGACTGACTGAGTCTCTCTGTCAGAGCTGAGGCTACGGTGATCTGATCGGACAGCACTGAAAATGAAATTAACCTACCTCTCTCTCTCTCTCTCTCACTCTGTGTTTCTCTCTACCTCTCCTCGACTTCTCTCTTGCTCTCTTGGATTTCTCTCTTTACCTCTGTCAGTCTTTGTTTCAGTTCTGTCTCTATAAGTAACTCCTGTTAGTTAATAATTTAACAGTAGAATTGGCGCTCCCTCTCCCTCTCTTTCTCTTTCTTTCTTTCTCTGTAAAGGAGGAAGTGTGAGAAACTTTTGAGATGACATAAGAAATGTTCAAGATGGCAGCCTCATTACTTCTTCAAATTTTCATGTGTATGCATGTCAGAGAGATTTCCTTCCTGAGAGAACATGCGAATGAGCCGAGCTGTGGTCAGTTTAATCAGAGAACCACTTCCACCTGCATTAAATCTGCAGCCATTTTGGAACAGTAGATGTGCAACATTAATAGATTTGGTCAAGCAGGAACAGAGTTGATTTAAAATATTTAAACTTGCAAACTGATATTCTATCTTTAAATGTTAGAGATGTAAGGACATGACACGTGTCCCTCTGAAGGGCTGTCTTGTCTCAGGACACCAGGGTTTGTCCAGAAACATGAGGTCTGATTGATCAGTTTGTGTGTCCTGAGGTAGAAGCTGCGGCGGCTGGTGTTGCCTCGTGGAGCGTCCAGGGTGTTACCTGGGAAACACTTCTACCAGGAGAAGAAGAAAAAAAACACTGTCAGGTTCAGCAGACTCCATCCATCATCATACTGCTTGTCCTGTCAGAGGTAACTAAATACATTTACTCAAGTACTGTACCTGAGTACAGGTTGGGAGTACTTTACTGGAGTATTTTTATTCTTTATTTTCACTTTATACTTCTCACCCATGATATTTCAGAGAAAAGTCATGTAATTTTTACTTTTTAGTTATTATTTACTTTCACATTAGGATGTTAGGGGCACAACGTGTGAGGAAGTTAGAAAATATGAGGCAGAACTTTGTTTTGGTAACTGGTGATGTATAAAGCCCTAAAACTAGCTACACATTATAAATTACAGCATTAAGTGAAGGGTTTGTGGGTACAGGCTACTTTTGATTTGTAATCGAGTATTATCAGATTGTGGTACTTTTACTTCTCATCCACCATGGAACCGAGGGGCAGCAGACCCTGAGGGTTTACCATCCTCCCCAGCTGGTTCGCTCTCGGTTCTCCAGAAACGGCGTCAGAGTGAGACCTCCTGTCCCGTCTCCTCCTCTGTGCAGCTGCTCTCCTCTCTGGCTAGCTTGCGCCGTCTCCTCCACGCTAGCCAGCCTGCTTCCTTCTTCCAACAAGCAGCAGGTAAACATGGCCATGTCGCGGGCTCTGTCGGGAGGTTCCATCGGATGCAGGTGAGAACAACACGACGGCTGTTGTTTCAGGTCGGTGAGCTCGCGCGGGTAGCTGTCAGTGCCGCGAGGAACACCTGTCACGAGCGTTGATGCTAACCGTTAGCCGTTAAAGGGTGTGAGTGGTTAACGGTGTCCGGCGTTAGCTCGGGATTTGAGTGGGGGTGGGGAGGCTGATGGTGTTAATTTATAATTTATATATGTGTCAGTGAGGTGTCAGTGAGTCTGAGGGGTGTTTTTATTTCTTATTGCAAATAAACAAAATAAGAATTAGCTTATATTGATCCACTGCGGTATACTAGCTCACGTCCACAGCAGTTAGTTAGAGCTAGCTTAGAGAGTTAGCATAGCCTCCCTCCTCCTGGAAGGGCAACAGAAACCAAACCAATCAACACACACACACACACACACACACACACACTTCTCTGTCTGTTAGCTGTGTTAGCAGCCACGGGACAGTAGCCCTGATGAGAGTCACGGGGTCTGAGGCAGGCTAGGCTAACACACCCAACAGTTGTGTTTATCTGCAGCCTCGGTGTTGTGTGTGTGTGTTGTCTAACAATAATGTCTGTGTGTGAAAGAGTGAGATTAAGCATCAGCCACGCTAATAAAGCCTCCGTGAGTCTGTCTGAGGTGTTAACATGAGGCAGAGCAGGGAGGAGTTAGCTCAGTGACACCTGTTAGCATGCTCACTGCAGACACTGCTGCTGTTTACATTCACAGGGTTTCACACCTTCAGCCCCCATCATGAGTGAGACTGTTCAGTTTGTGTTCAGAGCTGCTGATTCAGCTCTGTTTTGTTCTGGAGGCTATGCAGGTGTTTTAGTATTTACTGTAGGAAGGAAACACCTCTGTATGATGCTTGAGCTGCAGCCTCCCACATTTATCTTGTTTGTTATTAAACCAGGATCAATACACACACACACACACAGATCAGGCTCGGCCTTCCTCCCAGTGTGTGTGTTTGTGTCTTTGTCTGTTGTATCATGACTTCAACTCCTCAGGTTTACTATTTTACCTGCAGGCTGCTTTGGTTGTTTATGATCTAATGTCATAGAGACTCAGATAATGAAGTATTATTATTGTTGTGTTGTTGTTATCATGATGGAACACATTCTAAGCAGTGACAGAGACAGGATGAAAATAGGCATCTTGTGCTTTAATATTCAGGGTGTGATAGTCCTGATGCTGTGATACAGTCATGATTCGATGGCGACCTATGTGCACCACAAAACAAAACAACAAACAAGCAGCAACAACCAACAACCTGAAGTATGAACAGTGGATGTGGAAGTCGTTACACTGCTGCTCATACTTCTAACTAATTATCACTTTAATAGACTTAATGAACACGGGGTAGGATACAGGCTCAGTCCCTGTTACCGTGGTTACCATACTGGGTTGCAGGGTTAAGCTGAATTTTGGAAATATTCCAAGTTGGAAACTTTCTATGAATTAACAGGGAAATGTGTGAATTAACTGATCTGGGGTAAATTATACCAACTGTAGCATTTGTTTGTCATAAGCAGGCGTGGTGCAAACTACTTCTTGATTCATTATTATAATTATATTTTGCTGTATCACATTTGTGCTGTTTTGTATTTTTGTCTAAAGGTCAAATGTGAAAACAGATAAAAAGCGTAATGGATTGAAAGGAAGAGTTCGGGTTTGATCCACTTTGGCTGGTGAGCACTAGTCATTAAAATAAACAGTATATGCTCGGATCCTGATACCAGATCGTTTGGGTCGAGACAGTTTAATGACACCAGGAACTCAGGTTTAAAACTCTATTGTGTTTGACACTGTTCACCTGGACTCTTAATCACTGTAATTAAACACAAGGTGGATGGATGATGATGATATGAGGTGATCATTTCTGTGTGTATTTTGTCATGAGCTCAGCTGTTGGAGCTTGGACTCAGGGAATTATCAGCTGTCTGATGATCCTCCAGGAAGAACACAGCAGGTAAACAGCTCTCTGTGATTTAGATGATGATCATAGTGTTGATGATGTTTGAGTTCAGGTGCAGGAATTTAACACTAAAGAGATTGAATGTCTCACATGTAACATAGTCAATATAAATGAATATTATCTGCAATGATCTCATAAAGAAGAAGAAAATCACACAACTGATATTTTTCATCATCAGCTAGTCAGCTGATTATTGTCTTGCTTAATCGGTAAATAAATGATGAACCCTCAGGCTCGAGACACGGTGTACTGTAAACTAGAGAATCTGTGTTTTCTATCAGCTGAAAGTCCTGGTAAAGAGAGAAAATGTTAGGAAGCTACAAACTTCAAATCACTTGTAGAACAACCCACAGAGGTTTGTGCAGCTTTCTGTGCTGAGGTTTGTTTGGATCTCATGGTTCTAGCTGTTTGGAAGAAAATGACTAAGATTCAACATCTGTTCTTGCTCATGTGTTTTATGGACTATATCCCCGTTGTAGTGAACAGGGTTTTTTACTGATGTGATGATCTGAGGTTGTGCTGATTCTGGGATGTGATGTTTAATGATACCGTTAAAATGACAACTTTATAAACAGTAAACACAAATCAAAATCAAATATTATCTATCGTCATCATCATAATCTCCAGTAAAGCTCCAGTAGATGAATAGAAAAAATATATTAAAAGGTCATTTTAAAGGTTTAAAAAGTTATCAAACATTAAAAAAGCATAACAAGAGGTGCAGAAATAAGGATTTAAATGATTTTATTTGCTGAATAAATAGTAATATCCTAGATAAAATGATGACTGTGTATGCATCCAGCTTTTATCTCTCTCAATCGACCTCAAGTTTAACTTTGAAAAACACAGTAAGTTAATGTCATCCTCTTATCTTGGACATCATTAAACCACAAACCAGTTGAAGGCGGTCACAACATTACAACAACATTATACAGTAACAACAGGAAAGAACAGAGTTTCGTGATGAATCGTTATGATGCAACAATGCTGATTTTACTAAAATGGTGGAGAAACACATTGTTAGTGATGAAACAAATGAACTTGTGTCTGAGATTTTTTGTGTGAGAAGAATGTAGAAACTCTATTGTGAAAGCAATAAAGCAAAACAAAGTAGAAGTTATGCATCGTTAATAGACAAACTTGGTCAAGGCTGCATAAAGCCAACAACTGTAAGAGATCTTGCTGATATTATATCTCCACAACAATTACAGCTGAAGGAATAAACACATAAAATATAGTCAAGACTTTTTAATGTGAGACTGTTTTGTGGAGAAAATACAATAAAATAATGTTTATTTTCTCTTTTTAAATGTCTCCAAGTGATGCCAGAGTTTCTTATTTACTCAAACAAAACTAGTAACTTCTTTATAATCTGATTTATAGAGGTTATTCTGCTCCAAGTTTTTAAAAGGCAGAAATGGAGACTGAAATATATCCCAGCATGCACTGGGTGACAGGCGGAAGCTCACTCTGGACTCACCTGTCTGTTTGATTGGTTCTGGATTAAATAATTCACTTGTGTTTTCATTTATGAAACAACAATTTCATTCATTATTTGATAAAACTTGATTCAAGAAACAAGAATCTGAACCTAAAAACAATCTGAGCTAATGTTGGCGGCAGCTCAGCTAACAGCCATGACCCTAACTGACGTCCTGTGTGTCCGCCAGAAAAACACTGATTTGAAACTACTTTATTCAGTGTTTTCCCAGTTTAACATCAATGCACTTTTATGTTCTTGTGGAAAACCCTGTCCAATGAACCAATAGTTTAAAAATATTTCTGTTGTTTCAGAACTGAGCATGAATCCATTGAAGAATGTAATCTGGAAAGAGATTTTGTCAAAGCACAGAAGGTAGAAATACTTAGTACTATAATCAGTAATTATTATTTACTCATTATTTAATTGATGACTGTAAATGTAACACCAACAGTTTCTCTCAGATTATCTCCAGACAGCAGATTAAATGAGGATGTTTTCTTTTTGTCTCCTCAGGCTCTGAATAAGAGCAAGAAAGCTCAAGTGGAGTCTCTCTTGTCAGTTGCGTGGTTACCTTTGCTTTACACTGATCAGTAGCACCCTCATGTTCATCACCTGTCAGCACATATATTTAGTCACTTTAAAATTGCTATTCAACAACATTTATGAAATCTAGTTTAGATATTTGAAGTTTTTAGATCTTTGTTTTAACTTGTTTATTGAAGTTTACTTTTAAACTATAAAACATAACATTATTAAAACCTTAAACTTTTAAATATTGTTAAAAATTTATTCTTGTCACATCACTCACACAGAGTTCCTGCAGCTCTTGTTTCACCTGTGCTAGACAAAAATGTTTCTAAACTAATCAGGCAGTGGCCAGTATCCGGTGTATCAGGCACCAGTCTCCCTCGTGCACTCTGTACATGTTGTGTTGATGTGGGAGGTCGATGCTGCTGAGTGAAGATGAAGAGATGCTTCGGAAACTCCACAGTCAGGAGGAAGACTTCCAGACTACAGGCAGCACTCTGATGACTGGGCTCTCCAAGGTAAACCTGAGCGTCTGTTGTCTAAAACCAACACACTGAATTGATATTTCACTTGTCTGTGAGGTTTATATTGTGTTTGTTGTTTCCGGTTAATGTCTTAACAGATCGAACAGCTGAACGGAGAACCAGGGGCCCTAAAGGAGGGAGGAGGGCCTCTGCAGCGGCTCCTCCGCCCAACCCTGCCTCAGTCCTGTGGATGGAGAACTGCTCATGCCTCCAGGCCAAACTCCACCACTCCAGAAAATGAAAGGTATTGATGAACTTTATTAGTCATCAGTTATTATTTATTAGTAAGTCATCAGCCTGGTTCCCTCCACAAAAAGCCAACAAGTTTTTCATTGGGTTTTGGATTATTCCAGAAAATAACTGTGACCAACTAAAGTTTCTACAATGATCCTTCCAGGTTCAGTTGATCAGATAATCTTCACAGATATGAACACCACTGTTCTGATGTTTGAAACCTAAATCCAATCTCCACAAGTAAAAGCTAATGTGACCACGGTCACATGGCGTCAACAAATCTCCACCACTAAGCTTCCAACTGGTCATTCATTTGGCTCTGGGCTCTTTACAAAGCCTTTCTTCTTAGAAAGTTAGTGATAGTTTGAAAGTGTGAGTAGAAACACCTTGAGGCTGTAAGGTGGACTGGTGAGTAGATGGAGTTTCATGTTAACGTCCCCGACAACCTCTGTAGTCTCATTTAGACCTTTCGTTTAGCAACCGCCTTTTTAAGACAACGTAAAGAAGCTTCAAACATCAGGAGTGGGGATTTACTGACCCATTTATATTAGAATAAAACCTACTGAAAATATCTTGAACTTACGTATTCTTGCCAAAACCACAGACCTTATTTTTGAACATTTAACCAGAAACACACTGACTTTGGGATGAGGGAACAGGAAGTGCTAACATGCTAACATGCTAACTGACTTCCTGGTTCCAGGATCATTCCTGCAGCTTTCTATATGGAGAGGATTTTGAAAAGTGAGGGGTCCTCCGCATCCCTAATGAAAATTACACACTTGGTTTTAGTATGAAAAAATTGTATTTTAAGAAGAATGATGGTTACAGTTTCTCAGATGTGAGACTTTTGCTGCTTTTCATGACCTTAAATTATAATAAAGTGAATATCTTTGGCCTGTTGGCCAGATTCAAAAAGATTTGGGATGGAAATTTCTCATGAGTAGATTCATCACAAAAATCATAAATTTACTTTAAAAGACAAAAGCATTAATAAAATAACATAAAGAGTACCAATAAGGCTGAACAGTGGGTCCTTTCTCCTGAAATTCACTGTTAAAACGACTTATCATATACAAGACAAACAGTAGAGAACCTAGTGAAGAACCCTGTGGAACACCTCAACACCACCGTTTATAATTCTGAGGTGTAATTCCCCTCCAGTCCTGCAGGAGCGCTACGACAAAGAGCTGCAGAGACATGCTGTCGCCCAGGGCAACCAGAGCGCCACCACGGAGACTGACGGATCCACCAGTGCCAACGGAATCTCTGATGTCACTGGGAGAGGGGAGGAGTCAGCGGCACAGGGAACCAATGAAAGACTGGAACAGGTGAGTGACAGAAACAGACATTTTTAGTGATTAAATAGCAGAATATAATTTGATAATTTATACAAACATGTGTCTGGATTATTGTTTTGTTTACAGACAGAGGCTCAGCTGGAGCAGACTGAGAAACAGCTTCATGGTGAGTTTCTTTTTCTTACTTATTAGACAGCATTTCCCTTTAAACTAAAAGAGAAAAACTCCTGTTCCTTCATGTGATATTCAGTAATTCTCTGGTCTGAGACAGAGAAAGTTCACTTTATTTTACTTCTAATTAAAAAGCCAAAGGATGATAAATTGCCTGTGTTTTTATTAAAATAGTTTGTGGTTCTGTGAATATTGTATTGATTTAAAGAGTAATCATGGATGCTGCACAGTTATTAGTCTCAGTTCAGTGAACGTCTGGATTTCACATGAAAACAAACACAAACACAAGAAGCTTTGCTTTCTGCCGACTTGACTTTATTCTCTTCACTAAACTGTTCAGATTTATTTTAACTGATTATTTTTGTTTCTTTTTTGATTTTGTGAGATTATGTTTGATTATCAGCATCATTTTAAATCATTCATCCAAATGAGGCAGGCAGGCACCAGTCTGGTGTTATTCTGTATTTTTCATTAAAGCTCATGTGCGGGTTCAAACCAACAGTGTGTTAGTCCATCCTCTGGGTTTCTGGGAGGTTTAATCAGTATTGTGGCCGATGGAGTCTGGTAGTGATATATAGTGATGTTTCATTCATAAAGAATTCATTATTTAATTCATTTTAAACTTATTCTAGCCTTGAAAGACAAGTGATTCATTTTGTTTAACCAGAAACATCTCTATATATCACTACCAGACTCCATTGACAAAAACAGGAATTTTACTGGGAGCTGCTGGAATACCACTGCCTCCATCTGTTAGTGTGTTTGTGTTACTGTGTGGTACTTTTACTCATGTAAAGTATCCGATTACTTCTTCCACCACTGAAAGTCACACAGTAACACAGATACACTAACAGATGGAGGCAGTGGTATTCCAGCAGCTCCCAGTAAAATCCCTGTTTTTGTCAATGGAGTCTGGAGTTATGTTTCCAGTTAAACTGAAAGGATCTTAATAAAAAGCTCTATCTCTGTAGGAATCCTATGAACTAAGCAGACACTTGAGGGAAAATATAGAATATCACCAGTGCACTAAAGTGTTGTAGCATGTACCTCAGCAAACCGAAACGATGGTCAGGTTTTATTTACTCATGTTTCTATTTCACCTGTTTCACAAACGTCTTCACTAACAACTTCATCCAATCCTTAAAGGACCAGACCGGTTTGTCTGAAAATCAACCTGCTGCACACAGATGATCCAACACAGTCAACATTTAATCAAAATTATTTATTAAAGTGATGTGTTAATGCAGCTGAGAGGTGCGTTCAAGGATGCTCCAGCCTCTGAACAGGTCCTTTGTATTTCAGAGCTGAAATGATTAGTTGTTTAACTGATTAATCAATCAACAGAAAATTAATGAGCTTTACTGATTAATCAATCAACAGGAAATTAATGAGCAGCAGTTTTGATAACTGGTTGTTTGATGCCAAAAACTTGACAGATCCCAGCTTCTTAAATGTGAAAATGATCCAGTTTCTCAGTTTTCTGTGACGGTGAACTCAACATCTTTGAGTAGAAATCTTTAAGTTTCTGACTGTTGGTCAAAAAGAAAATATTTGTATATGCGTTTTTCATTATGTTTTGACATTTTACACTCTGAACAATCAGTCACGTAACCATCAGATTTATTATAAGGTTTTCTTTGTGTTACTACTTAAAGCACTGAAAAACACAATTTCTTAAAACTACATTTTGACTCAGAGTCTCTCTGTAAGACCTTTAAGATCTTCATTTTAAATCTTCTGTAGAACTGAAACTGTCAGTGGATTAATTAGTTGATTGACAGAAAATTAACATGTTTCCTTTGATATATTTTTTTGTTTATGTGAGAAAATCAAACCAAATTATTTCATTGAACTGTAAAAAGTTTAAACTCCTATTGTGTAGAAATGTGATCTCTGACTGTTTATACCGTCTGTTCTTTGTCATTACAATAACAACTTCAGTCGTAGACGTCAGTGTCCTTGAACGCATCACTTTAGAGACCTGCTCTCGGCTGCATTAACACAATGAAAACATCATTTGGACTAAAATGAAAGCTGATTAAACTCTTGACTGTGATGGATCATTTCTAAAGGTTGATTTATGCAGAGGCGACGTTTCGCCAGCAGCTGCCTGGAACAAAGAAAATCAGCCTAAAAGCTGATTAATGTTTAATTTATTTGTTCCTAATAATAGCAGATGAAAGCATGTGAACTGACCGGTGTGGCCCTTTATGGAGCTTGTTACCATAAATTCTCAAATACTGGCCTTTTAATCTGTTGTTACAGTGCAGCTACCTCCATCTCTCCTACATGTTTTTTAATCAGGCGTTTGGTTTTTATTTGAGAATTTACGGTGAACCCGCAGCCTCTTTATTGAAGCGTAGAGCAGCTAGCTGGCTCAGGGCAGACACACACTACAAGCCAACACAGCCGAGAACAACTGATAAACTGTGAACATAAACGTAGCAAATAAAAGTTAATGAGGCTTCAGAGAAACATCAGGATTTTCTCCCTGATGAACGAGTTCAGGCTCCTGAGTCAGGTGTTTTCTGGCAAAGCTGCAAAAACGGATTCACACCTGTTGAATGTTGCTGCAGTCTGAGGACGTGATGGACGATGGAGTTCAGGAATTTGTCGGTTTTTGATCAGCATCTGTTCAGGACGAGTGCTTCTAACAGTTAAACTTCCTCCTGACATCTAACGCTGTGTTTGTTTTAGTGTCAAGAAAGTCGACATCAAACTGATTTAGATCTAAAATACACCAGTCTAAATATGACTGCTTTCATTAGACGACACAACATTGAATTATTGTTAAATGCAAAAAAAACCTTAAAAAGTCATCAGACTTAGTGTAGCAGCACTAGTATTGTAAATATTTAAAGGGATACCTGGGGTGTAATGATTCTGAAACTGAGAGAGAAACCATGTTACAGACGTCTACGTAGAGCTGGGCGATAAAACGCTAACGCTAATTATCGTGGAATAACTTTTCCTCAATAGAGGTTTCTAGACTTACAGCCACGTCAGGTTAGGTTGACTCACACAGCGCAGGAACAGCAGGAATAGCAGCAACACAAGCTAATGTTTGTACGACTGCAGCCGTGCACAGCAGGACGTCAGGAGTGGGAGCGAGAAAAAAGAGGTAATGACGACAGGAAATGTTAACAACAACTGGAGAGACAAACAAATTTTTGACTTCACAATCAGGAAAACACATTTAAATCAGAAAATGATTCAATTTAAAGTCAGACTAAGCTGCATATTTTGTAAATATTACACATTACACAAACACTTCCATCTGTGTGTGTCATGTGATTATTGGTCCAATCACGATCTAGTGATCACACCTGCAGTAAAAGTTCAGCTGGTTTAATTAGCTAAAGATGAATCATAACCCTGAGACTGCAGTCCCCAAACAGTTTCAATGGAAACTTCTGTTTTACTAAATGTTAAATGACTCCTCCTCAGCTGAGCAAACAAACTGCCCTGAAGGTGGGAATGTAGCAGAGCTCAGATAAACGTGTCGTCAGCGAACGCATCACGATAAACCATGATATCTCACAGGTGTGACTGATTCTGCAGCTCAGCCAGAAAACCTGTGATTTCCCCTGCCCCTCCCCTACCCCCCATGTAGAGTAAGGAGCTGGTGTAGTGTGTGTCTGGCCTAACAGACTGCCCCTGCTGTGTGCGGCGCCCCCTTTAGGCCTGTCAGAGAAGAGCGTAGAGAAGATTGTAGCTAAGCAGGCAGCGCTAGGCTGGTCGGCTGCTCTCTGTCCAATAACTCACTGCTTTGGACCAGAGCTGGAGATGGCACTGAACACCGAGCAGGAGGAGAAGAGGCTGCTGAGGGAGCAGATCCACAACCTCGAGGTACAAACACACACCTCACACACACACACCTGATTCACACACTGAACAATATTTGACTGCTTTAGATTGTTGTAACTCAGTCAGATAAAAAAAAAGAACAGTTAAAGTCCCCTGAAAATCCTGTCTTTGCTGACCTCCAGTGGTTTACCTTTGCACCTGTCTGCAGTGAAGCACAGGTGTACTCAAGGACCTGGTGACATCACTGCAGGGTGTGGTTACAGGTGAAACAGACGACAGCAGAGCTCTTCAGTCAGCTATCAGAATAAGAATAATATGTTTATTATCAGGTTTATTATCCGGGCAGTGAACATTCACCAGCAGAGTGGATGCTCGCTGTGCTTACTGTACTTCCTCTCACCGGCTGTGGCATTTACTGGGACGCTCAAACAAACATGGATAGGTGGTCTACTGATATACATGATAAACTGTCGGCTGTGCACATATTTACCGGAGCTGTCTCTGCCATTTACAGCCATAGACACAGTCATGTTACTCTGAGCAGGAGAAGCTGCTGCTTTCTTTTGATTCCACGTTCAGGTTCAGCTGTTTGTCCGAACCTGGATGCTCAGATAAGAACGCCCTAAAATACATGATTAATTAATCCAAAGATTCAGATTTTACTGTTGCAAACCCTCAAAAACTTTGGCCTCAGAGTAAATACAAACACAATTAGACTGTTTATTATCTGAAGAAAGGCTAAAAACATTTGACATGTGCATGAGATAAAACACTGTAAAATACAAACAGAAGCTGCTTCTGCTTCATCTACTTTAACTTCCTGCAGTGTAAAAGCAGCGTCCTGCCCACTGCTACTGTCTCCACTGAACCACAGAGAAACCAGAAAGTAAAGATGGCGTCAGATGAAACGGCCACATGTTGTGTGAGAGAGAGGAAACTAATTAATTCATGACAGGAACATAAACAGCAGCTGGTGAGCAGCGGTGAAATGTCAGTGTGTACCAGACAAACAGAAAGACCGCAGCTCTTTAATCCCGTCGTCTTCTGTCCTTTTCATAATATTCAGTCATCAACAGCAGCTGGGAGCCTTTTTTAAAGGTTCCCAAACATGTAAGTGGAAACATACAGCACATTCAGATCATTAGAGCTGATCTCAGACACCACACATGGAGGGGAAAAGAAGTCTTTATTATTAATTCATAGATTCTTTTTCCTGCTGTTTCTTTAAAAGTCGCTTGAAACACAAAATCACAAGATGTATTTAAATATTTTGTATTGTGTAACAGGATGTTATAATACACCAACTGTCCCAGCTGATGTCCTTGGGCAAGACAAGTGTCCCAGCATGCATTTCACACCAGCCGGGGGCGACAGCTGAGAATTTGAGACAGACTTTCCTTCTGCAGCTGGATTACAGTCTACACTTGATATATTTAATATTTGATTGATTTTTATCAGAATAATTCAGAAGATTTGATCGGATGTTTTGGGAGGAGCTGTTAGTTTGGTCAGACCTTTCAGTCAGAGTCCATGGTCATCCTCAGGAGGGATCTGAGCAGCTGAGGCCTCTGTAGGCGCTGAAACAGAAACTTCTCAGAGTCTCAGAGTGTTTCATGTTTTTATTGGACAGTTTAACAACAGAGCTGCTTCTGTGGATCTTTGACTGCCTATAAATCCTTACATTTCACCACTCTGCACTTCACATTAATAATTATATAACATTAAATAAGAAGAATCAGATTTTAACTAGCAAGTTGCTGCGTATTGACCAAACTGCATCCTACTGGAAAGGCATAATACACGCTCAGTGGCCACTTTTATCATCAGGTAAAATCTAATACAGCAGCTCTGACATTAATTCTTGGACCTCATCTTTATTAATGAACTCATAGTTAAATGTGCTGTTGTATGGGATGACATTATGCTTAGAGATGTTTCTGTTTTTCAGCCAGACACCATTACCCTCTATCATCTCAGTTCTGTGACAGATAATTGAATTAACATCTTAAAGTCGCTTCAGTGGCAGAACAGGTGTATTGTACAGGTGTACAGGTGTACCTAATAAAGTGTTTGTGTTTCTCTGTGTTTTATTTGACTTTGAGATGTTTCTGAAAGTTTGTCTCCTGTTTTCCCGGCAGGCGTCCAAACAGGCTGAAACCACCAAACTACAGGAAGAGATCACAAAGGTAAATATTATCAGACAAGATGAAGTGAAATATCAATGTTGAACCAATAGAAAACAAAGCTGTTTATGAAGAATGAAAATCTGATTTCCTGTCTCTGTCTGCCTTTCAGCTGTCTGACAAGTTAAAGAAGAAGCAGGAGAGGTGAGACATCTTCAGTTAATGATCTCTGCAGGATGTAAACATGAGAGGAAGCAGGTTAATGAGAGACAGTGAACAGCAGAGTTTATCTAAAGCTTATCTGTTTATATCAGCTGCACTTTTAGACTGGATCGTGAATAAAAACGAAGACTGATGGATGATGAAGTTTGTGTTCATGTCTTTCTGTAGTTTTCAGCATCTGCAGGGAGAGAAGGAGGCTCTGTACAATGACAGCAGGTCAGAAATACACTCATACTGTATTAGTGTGCTGTTTGTTGTGTTGTTGAGCAGACGTGGAGCTGATGTTGTTGTTGTTTTTGTTCCTCTGCAGGACAAAGATCGATGAGATCAACCAGAGGAAAGAGGAGGAGCTGAAGGCCATGAACCTCCGTGTCCAGAAGCTGCAGTCAGACGTCATGGCAGCCAATCAGGTCAGACCTCAGGACTGAAGGAACACTCATAAAATATCTCTGACCAGCACTGACAGCAGCATCCATTAAAACGTGCCCTGATCGACATCTTCTCCCTACACTGTGGCTACAGACTCAAAGATTTGTTAACTACTGTCACTGTTACTGCTGCTCTTTCTGCTAAAGAGTAACCTGTGTTTGTGTTGTTGTTTAGGTGACAGCAGAGCTGAGAGAGCACCTGCAGAGCAAAGAGAAAGAGCATGAGCTGGCTCTGCACACACTGAAAGATCAGGTAATAACACACAAACACAATCAGGGAACAAGAAGAATGCCTTAAGACCAAAGTGGAAGTAACTGACGTCCACACATCCTGGCATTTTGCAGTAACAAATTAGCCTCTGAGTCTTGATTCAGGGCAGAGAAAACTCACCAGCAGGCTGATTTTCAGATCTCAGGTGCAGCAGGAGTGTAGTCAAACTGACATGTAATAAGAGGCAAACCTAAGGTCCATCAGATGAAATCTGTTCACACTTTTTTAGATTATTATTCACATTATTTTCCAAAGGACAGATGGGGCAGGGGGGAGGAAGATGATAAGGAAACAAGGGAGGGAGTTGGAAGATCGATGGGAGGAATGTGACTAAAACTGAGGACTGTAGGAACTCCTGCTTCCTTCTGTCACTGCTCTGTGAAGACGTTTCCTGCCAAAGTGAATGAATCTTTAAAAATTGATTCATGTTCACCAAGAACTGTTTTCAAAAAGGAAAACAAATGTAAAAAAATAAGACGCCCGTGCTGAGAGAGGGAGATGGAGCTCGATAACACGGATTGATTTTTCTTACCCGACCCTGTCATACGACAGAAAAATATAAATATGTTTTCCAATATCAGTTAGGCAGTGGAACAGCCTAGTGTTGATTTCTCTGCCTGCTGCTCTGTGTTTCTGACCTGCTTTATTCTCTTATCCTCCTCCTCTGTCCTTTATCCCTCTTTTTGTCTTTTTATTTTGTGTTCTTCTGGTTGTGTTCATGTTTTAAATCCTTCTCTGGTTCTTGCTTTTCTTCTCTTTTCCTTGCTTATTTACTTTTTTTTAAACCTATATTGGAACTCTTCCCTCCGTTCTGTTCTCTCTGCTGCCTCCTCCCTGTGGTTTGCGGGTACTACAGGTAGCCAATCAGAGCGCAGTCAGTCAGGAGCAGGTGGACAGCATCCTGCAGGAGAACGATGCTCTGAGGACAAACCTAGCTGCTCTAGAACAGGTAATAACCCTGGAGAACATCATGTAGAAGGTTAACCTCCCCCAGAACAGTGCTCAGTGGACTAACCTCGCTGCTGAAATGATCAGTAAACCTGGAGAACGCTACGTAGAACCCTGACGTTATCTCTCATGACTAACCTAGCTGCTAATAACCACACACCCACTTAGAAAAGGTGAATTCTTATGCTGGATTAGATGGAGTCTGGATTATGTTGACCCAAAAAAGTATCTAGAACTGGCTCTTCTGCAGTAGATTAATTTCAGGTTCTTACTACAGTGCAACGCTGGTTCTAAGTGGGAACATCTTGAATTAGAAATAGCTAGAACCTAATAGTTCTGGAAGAGACTGTTGAGAACTAACATGCACTCAACCAGAGAACATAGCTCTGGGGACTGGAGCCAGTGCTGGAGCAGAAGAAATCTAAAATACCATCTTCCAGAAACACTATCTAGAACCCATTTTACATTGACAGAATCATGAAGGTCTTTAAGTGAACCCCTCACTCAGTGTGGAACTATAACCCATCTCACAGGAGAACAGTGCTCTGAGGACTAATCTGTGCGTTCTTGAACAGGTAATTATATCTTAGGCTTTAACTAGAGCCCTTATGTAGAACCTTACCTTTAGATTGATGGTCTGAAACTAGTGTAGGAACCCAGAACCTTCTCCCAGTACCCTCAATAACATTTAAAATGTTCTAAAGCCAGCCCTGACACCTTATAGAACCCTAACAAGAACCCAGTGTATGTTCTGAGTCATCCATCTCATCCATCTCCAACTGACTTTACCCGGTTTGACTACTGGACTCTACTGTCATCTGCTGGTCTCCACATTCATTTACTGTCATCTACTGTCTCCTAGTTGTTGTCATTCTGTTGCTTTCTACTCATCTATTCCATTGTTTTGTGGCATCTGATGTCTTCTGCTGTCACATATGTGGTAGTACTCTTCAGCTCCATATCGCCCATCCTCCTCTCCATCGACTCCACCATCGAACTCTGCACTAACAGGTGTGTTTTTGTTTAAAAACCTGAAGATAAATAAAGTTTATTGAATCGTGTGCAGATCCAGACGGTGAAGACGCAGGAGATGAATCTGTTACGTGAGCAGCAGGAGGCGCTGACGGCCGAGCTGCAGCAGAGACGAGCTGAGCAGGAGAGTCTGTTGGCTCAGAGAGACGACCTCGACTCCCAGCTGCAGGTAACGCACACATTCACCTGTGGGTACGACACACCTGCTGCTGATTGGACTGATGACAGACCCAACAATATTTTACATTTAATTTAATTTAAAATCAGTGGATCTGTGTCAGTCTGATTAACAGCGTCTTTTACCTTTTTATTAACCTTAAACATCACTTTTTTATCTCAACCAGACTCCGCTGAAAAAAATGCACCGATTCCAAAGATTTTTGTCCCTCATTTTATAAATCATTTGTCAACATATTTTATACGTCACAAACTGAGGTGTTTCCTCACCGTCTGTTTGTGTCTCTTTGCTTCTCTCAGGAGTCGAGTTTTGCGAACAGGAAGTTGTTGGAGCAGTTAACAGAAGAAGGACAAGAGAAGGAGAGACTGCTGAGAGAGCTGGACGAGGCCAAGAAGGTACACACTGAATACACACAGATACACACACTGAATACACACAGATACACACACTGAATACACACTGAATACACACAGATACACACACTGAATACACACTGAATACACACAGATACACACACACAAACACACAGATACACACACACTGAATACACACAGATACACACTGAATACACACTGAATACACACAGATACACACACTAGATACACTGAATACACACAGATACACACACTGAATACACTGAATACACACTGAATACACTGAATACACACAGATACACACACTGAATACACAGATGCATACACAGATACACACTGAATACACACAGATACACACACAGATACACACACTGAATACACACAGATACACACACTGAATACACACAGATACACACAGATACACACTGAATACACACTGAATACACACAGATACACACACTGAATATATACACAGATACACACAGATACACACACTGAATACACACACAGATACACACACTGAATACACACTGAATACACACTGAATACATGAATACACTGAATACACACAGATACACACACACTGAATACACAGATACACACACTGAATACACACAGATACACACACTGAATACACTGAATACACACTGAATACACACACTGAATACACAGATACACACACTGAATACACACAGATACACACAGAATACACAGATACACACACTGAATACACACAGATACACTGAATACACACTGAATACACACAGATACACACACTGAATACACACAGATACACACTGAATACACACACTGAATACACAAAATACAGAATCGCACTAAATACACACCATTCAAATACACAAAAATAGAGAGTACACAAATACACACACAGAGATACACACACACATACAATGTACAAATACACGATATACCTACACACAACTACGCAATTATACAATACACAATACGCTAAAACACAAATACACAAATACAGAATACTGAAAAAAATACAAATACACAGTACATAGTACACACACCCACACACACACACATGCGTGGCATATGTACACACAAACACACAGTGACACACAAACACATCAAGGCATTAAGGTCGTAACGGCGTGTGTGTGTGTGTGTGTGTGTGTGTGTGTGTGTGTGTGTGTGTGTGTGTGTGTGTGTGTGTGTGCGTGCACAGACAGCGGAGAAGAGGAAGGCCATGTTGGATGACATGGCCATTCAGCTGAACCAGGAGAAGTCTGACCACAAGGAGGCGCTGTCAGACCTCAAACTGCAGCACGAGAAGGAGGTGAGAGTCAGAGAGGAGCAGAGAGGAGCTGCTTCTCTCCTCACTCAGACAGGTTTTACTTTCATGGATTGTTCGTTTTATTTGTGTGTACTTTATACATATTTCAGTTTTTTCTTGTATTATTCATTTATTTTCTTTTTTAATTATCCCTGATTCATTCCCTGTTTTCTCCTCTCATCTTCTTGTATCCTCCTCCTCTCTCACCTCCTCTCCTCCTCTCCTCCTCTCCTCCCTCTCCTCTCCTCTCTTCCTCTCTTCCTCTCCTCCTCTCCTCCTCTCTTCCTCTCCTCCTCTCTCCTCCTCTCTTCCTCTCTTCCTCCTCCTCCTCTCCTCCTCCTCTTCCTCTCTCCTCCTCTCCTCCTCTCCTCCTCTCCCCTCCTCTCCTCCTCTCCCCTCCTCCTCCCTCCTCTCTCCTCTCTCCTCCTCCTCCTCCTCTCTTACATAGTAATAATAATAATAATGTTTATGTCATCATTAATAATCGTCATTAATTAGTGTTTAATTCGTCATCATCATTCGTGTTTTGGTCGTCGTCGTCATGTCGTCATCAATGTTGTCATCGTCGTCTTGTTTGCATCGTGTGTTTGTGGTCATTAATTAATTAATTCGTGTGTGTCGTCGTTAATTCATTCGTCATCATTAATAATTAATTCGTCGTCATCATCGTCATTAATTCGTCGTCGTCGTCATCGTTTGGTCATCATGTGTCATCGTCATCGTGTGTCGTGTCGTCATCGTCATCATCCTCGTCATCATCATCGTCATCATCATCATCATCGTCATCATCATCATCATCGTCATCGTCATCATCATCATTTGCATCTCATCATCATCATCATGTTGCATCATCATCATCATCATCATCATCCTCCTCTCCCTCCTCCTCCTCCTCCTCTTCTTCTCCCCTCCTCCTCCCTCTCTCTCTCCTCTCCTCCCTCCTCCTCCCCTCCTCTCCTCCTCCCTCTCCTCTCCTCCCTCCTCTCTCCTCCTCTCTCCTCCTCCTCCTCCTCCCCTCCTCCTCCTCCTCCTCTCCTCTCTCCCCTCCTCCTCTCTCCTCCTCCTCCTCCTCTCCTCCTCTCTTCCTCTCCTCTCCTCCTCCTCCTCTCCTCCTCTCCTCCTCCTCCCCTCCCCTCCTCCTCCTCCTCCTCTCTCCTCCTGCTCCTCCTCCTCCTCCCCTCCTCCTCTCCTCCTCTCTCCTCCTCCTCCTCCTCTCCTCCTCTTTCTATTTCTCTCCTCCTCTCCTCCTCCTCACCTCTTCTCCTCCTCCTCCCTCCTCCTCCTCCTCCTCCTCTCCTCCCCTCCTCCTCTCCTCCTCTCTCTCCTCCTCCTCCTCCTCCTCCTCTCCTCCTCTCCTCTCTTCCTCTCTTCCTCTCCTCCTCCTCCTCCTCTCCTCCTCTCCTCCTCCTCCTCCTCCTCCTCCTCTCTTCCTCCTCCTCCTCCTCCTCCTCCCTCTTCCTCCCCTCCTCTCCTCCTCTCTTCCTCTCCCTCTCCTCTCTCCTCCTCTCTCTCCTCTCTCCTCCTCTCCTCCTCCTCCTCCTCTTTTCCTCTCTCTCTCCTCCTCATCATCACTCCCTCCTCTCTTCCTCCTCTCTCCTCTCCTCCTCTCCTCCTCTCCTCCTCCTCCTCTCCTCCTCCTCCTCCTCCCTCCTCCTCCTCTCCTCTCCTCTCCTCCCCTCCCCTCCTCCTCTCCTCCTCTCCTCCTCCTCCTCCTCCTCCTCCTCCTCCTCTCAGGTTCTTGGGGTGAGGGCTCGGTATGAGAAGGAGCTCAGAGGACTCCATGAAGACAAGAACACGCTCTGAAGAGGAGATCCGACAGCAGCTGAGAGAGGAGAGGTAAGGGGGAGGAGAACAGGAGTGAGGAGGCAGGAGGATATATCTGATCACGTTATATCCTGCATCTGTGTGTGTTTTCAGGCTCGTACCAAAGAGTTGGAGGGTCTCCAGCCGTAGGTGGAGGAGCTACAGGCTCAGGTTCAGTCCATGGAGGGAACCAAAGGATGGTTCGAGAGACGACTGAAAGAGGCAGAGGTCAGTCTGACAGTTAATCAGACCAATCAGAGAAGGCCAGAGCTCCTGGTAGTCAGTTAACACTCTCACTAGTGTCAGGTCACAGGTTAGCGAGCTCCTGCTCTGTGTTCACAGCTACTGAACCTCACATCAGATCCACTGTAGGGCTGCACCATTAATCATAATAAAATCACAATTTATCACCAGCTGCATCAAAGCCAAATGCTCCTTTCTTCTCCCTCAGCCAATGACAACGCTCCGTTACAGCAGGTGATTCAGAGAAGCAGAGGTAAACCCAGAGAGAGCGAGTGACGGAGACTAATGACAGAGTGAGGTCGTGTTAGGACAAATAAAAACAGCCAAATGAATCCAGAGGAAAACCCAGCTGAGCAGCGGTGTAGTGTGTTTTTATTTCAGTTCACTGTGACATTTGCAGTCAGTATTATCCCAGTCCATCATGAGCTAGATTCGTTTGGTTTCCCCAATTATGAATTCTGATGTGAACATCCTGTCACAAGCCTACATACGTCTCCCTGGACACTTGAAGCAGGTATACAGAAATCCAGGAGACTACACTGCTTCTGAGTTTAAAGTTGATGATCCTGTTCTGTGTGAGGCATCGTTATATTTTCGGTTCTGTTTCCTTGTGTATCTGGTAAATGAGGGTGGTAAACATCTTTAAAAAAATCCTCAGAGAGAATCTTGACTCTCATTTTTTCCTGAATTGTGCAGCTCTAATCCACAGACTCTGAATAAAGAGTGAAAGTGTTGCTGTTGCTTCTTTGTCTTCTTTACCTGGACAGGATTTATTCAGACATGTTCTGTTTTTTTTTTTTTTTTTTTTTTTTTTGTGTGTCGTCTGACTGAAGACCTGTTGTGTTTGTGTGCAGGAGAACATCGAGAAGAACTCTCTGGAACATCAGGAGGAGTTCAAGCAGCTGCAGAAGGAACACACACTTCAGCTGGAGGTACACAACACACACACACACACACACACACACACAGAACAAGATGTTTCAGAGAGTATCTTTGTAAATATAAATATAAGAGTGTGTGGGTGTTTGTTTATATGTGCAGTCTCTGTAGGTGTGTGTGTGTGTGTGTTGAAACTGGTCCAGCTCTAATTGAATGCGTGTTTCTAATTAAAGCGTAGTCGTCTCCATGGCAACGCGGGGAGGTTAAATCGTGTTAACAGCAGATCAGAGTGGAGGAGGCTCATGTTAACACTGACAGTCTGTTACAGAGACACAATCTGTCGCCGTGTTGGTGAAACACTCCGCTCGCTGTCCGGCCTCTGGCAAGAAACAGAAAACACTCGTCAGTCTTTTGTCTTTCCTGTCATGTGACCTCAGCGACCCTTCCTCTCTAACGACATAAGCTGTTGCACAGAGACGAGGCGTCGTTTAACCTGATGAAGTGTGTTGGAGATTAAAGAAGGCCTGATTAACACCTGACATTCTGAATTGTTAAAGCCTGGCAGACGCTGCACAGCCTGTGTTAAATTTCTGCAGATCAGTTGCTGTGTGATGCTCAGTGTGTGGGGTCCAGAGATCCTTATTAATCACACAGATGTTGACAGGATGTTGAGCAGCTCCATGATCAGATCAGCATGCCTTCTGTCAGACAACTCATTCATGAACTGTAGTGCAGGGCTGTAGTCGACTCAGATGCTCCATACGACGATTCGACCATTCGGGGGCGATAGAGACAAACACAGCCAATAACTTAACAGGATCTGCGATCTGTCCCAGTGGAGTAGGGATCAGTTATTACCAGTATAACGTAATGTTAATGAGTTACATCGACATTTCTCTCACTTCTTCTTTCTCTCTCTCTCTCTCACCTGGTGTTACCGCTGTTTCCACTTCCTGTGACCATCGTTTCAAATTAAAAGCTCTCTGCAGACAGTTATTTTCCCGCTGCTACAAACTGTAAACAGCAGAAACACTGCAGATCTAAAGTTGTTCACAGCTCAGTTATAAATCCTCTGACTGACTCTGTCAGTCTGTTTGAACTCTCTGTAACTCCGGTCATTTCTGCTTTTACTGTGACTGTTGTCTTGACTCAGACTGTACGGTCAGAGAAGTCCAATCACAGTCAGTCAGTGTGTGGTCTTTGTTTGTGTTAGTTTAAATGAGAGGTTGGTGTTAAGTTTGTTGACCTCACAGTCTGTGAGAGTCATGACGAATCATTGGAGGTTGTACATGAGGCTCTGTGCAGACGTTTGCAGGCTCATACATCGTCCACGCAGAGCAGAAAGAGCAGCTACATGTCTGTGACGTCTGTCCACTGGAGGTGTGAGTGCAGATAATGTACGAGCTGCTTTGTCATCGTCGTGGTTCCACTTTGGCTTCAGTCAGTCCGATACAGATCAGAACAAGAAGGACAGACAGCGCTGTGCTAAAGATTCAGGCTCTGCAAGGAAGAAGCCAGGAGAACATCTCCAGAAAACAGAACACTAACGTCTTAACGAGCACTCGTCCAGAATTACAAAAGGCCAGAGCGATGATTCAGTCTGGAGCCTTTATCGTTGTCATCATTATCAGCCAATAGAGCACAACCCGCAGTGCATCATGGGATACGTCATTGTCGATGTATCAAGTCTTTTTAGCCAATCAGATTACACAGGCTGACTGGTCCTCTGGTGGTCCTCTGAAATCCTTCAGGGAGAAACTGTTTCCTCAGAGACCGACTCCACTGATTACTGTGTGTGTGTGTGTGTGTGTGTGTGTGTGTGTGTGTGTGTGTGTTATCTGTTGGATAACAGCCTCGTACTAAGAGCAGAACGAGGGAAACTTAATAGGAAAAGTTAATTAATGATGGAAGAAGTCTAATTAGTGGGCGCAGGTCGGGTGCTCGGCAGGTACTCTGCGTGTCGTGGGTTTGAATTTCAGTCGTCGCATATCGTTTCCTGTCTGGCTGAGTGAACTCTGATGGTGAAGAAGAAGAAGACAGAAGACACGAGTTTATTCTGTTTCTTATAAACCTCTGATTTCAGATGAGAACTGATGATAATTAAAAGGTTTATGGTTCAGTCAAAAATCAGAAAATCAAGTCACACCTCAGAGATTCTTGGATTTTAAAAGATAAAGGACGTGTTTTATGATAAAGATGTAATGGAATAAATTATGTGTGTTGTTTTATGTAGTTTCATTTTTCAGTCACAAGTTGAATTAAAAGTTGAAGATTAACTAGGAAAAAAGCTTGAGTGTGTAACTGGAGTGTGAAGTGACAGTGTGTGTAACCTCAGACTCTGCTGTTTAAAACATGAGTGTTTACAGTCACGTTGTCTCCACTGACGTCTGTAATGCTGCTCTCATCTGTTTAATACAGAGCAATGATTAAACAACCAGCCGCTGATACGACACAAACAGGTGGATGGTGTCCACACATCCAGGCTTAGCTACGGGCACAGGTGCAGGACAAAAAGCAACATCGTCCACACACACAGGCCAACAAAATGTTTATGTTTTCAAGTCGCCCATCCCATCCTCATGAGTGTAATATCTCTGGAATACCTTGGGGGAATTTCCTCAGATTTTGCACAAACTTCCACTTGGACTCGATGAGAATTAGTGGTTAATTTAGTGGTCAAAGGTCAAAGGTCAGGGCGATAGCTGCAGTTGGACTGGTTAGTGGAGACATACGACCAGGAGGTGGTGATTCTAGTTACTAATGCAGAGTTTCAGGATTCAAGGCAAAATAAAAATCTGGATCAAAATATTTCATGAATAAGGATGAGGAGGAGGATAAAAACTTTTGGACGGGCAAGTTCACATTTGCCCAACACGGCTTTATGAGTAGCATGTGTTTTCTCTGTTTTTTCCCCTTTATGATTATTATTTTATCTGCACCATGGTTTTAGTTTTTTCCTCCATCGTCAGCATGTCTGCTTCCTCACTGTGTGTGTGTTGTGTTTGTCTGATCCACATCTTCACTGAGCTATTTTCTTTTCTGTTACTGTTCCTCCTTGTTTTTCCTCTATTAACTGTATCCCAGTGTAATAAAAAAGAAATTAACACAGAAGCTCATTTCTGCCTGATGAGGTGTGTGTGTGTGTGTGTGTGTGTGTGTGTGTGTGTGTGTGTGTGTGTGTGGTTTATTAAGGTGTTTGACATTACAGAGAATTAACAGACTCGGTTGTTTTCCTCCAGAATTACATGTTGTTTTTTTTCTTCTGTGTCAGGTGGTCGGCTGCAGCCTGCGGGCGTGTTAATAATGTAGATTTTAGTCAAATTAATTAGCAGCAGAAGATTAGAAGAGAATTAAATGCAGGTTTTTTTTGGAAATTAATCCCCCGGTCAGCAGGATTAAGAGAAGAGTGAGGGGGCATCAGCAGAGGTGGAGATGTAGTTTTTTTAAATATTTATTTTACTTTTCTTTCACCAGGAGAGCAAAGAAAAGTTTCTTCATGTCTCGTCTGTTTTGTCAGACACACTCAGTGATGTTTCTGTAAACTGTTGAACTGTGCTGTTTAAAATATAATGTCCTCTTTTCTCTGTCCTGCAGGAGAAGCAGTCAGAGATGGAGGGATTGAAGCAGCAGCTGGTGGAGGTGGAGAAACAGAGGGATGAACATGGAGACACCATCGGAAAACTCAAACAGGTAACAGCTCAGATTGTTATTCTCAGTGTCTGACAACATGATGATAGGATTCCTACAGAGACAGAGCTTTTTATTAAAGAGGAAGATCCTTTTAGTTTAACCAGAAACATCTCTATATATCACTACCAGACTCACTGAGAAAAACAGGGATTTACTGGGAGCTGCTGGGGTGTACTACTGCCTCCATCTGTTAGTGTGTCTGTGTTACTGTGTGGTACTTTACTTCAGTAAGTACCAGTTAACTCTACTACCACTGAAGTCTGATAACACAGACACATGGAGGCTGGCTCAATGAAATAATGTCTCAAAAAAAGAATCACTCAGTTTTTAAGATAAAAATAAAGTTAAAATAAATAACCTCTGAACCACTGAAAGGTCTCATGTGACTCTGGTCGACTGCAAACTCAATGGTGTCATCCTTTAAAAAGCTGTATCAGCATCGAGGCAGAATTATTTTACAACTGTGGAGAAGTTAGAGTTTGATTCTTTCTGTCTCCGTCGTCCATCGATCTGTTCTCTCTCTGCAGGAGATAAAGGACACTGTGGACGGTCAGAGGATTCTGGAGAAGAAGTGCAGTGCAGCGGTGAGTTTAATGTTTATCTGACTGACGTTACTAAAGACGGACGGGTGTAGAGGGACGGACAGATGGGTGGATGCACAGACAGAAGAATTTGAATAGAGATGAGAGAGAGAGAATATATTTTGCAGAGTAATTTAAGAGCAGCCGTGCATGGAAAATAATAATTAGAAAGTAAATCCCTGACTCTGTGTGTGTGTGTGTGTGTGTGTGTGTGTGTGTGCGCGTGCGCGCAGCTCAAGGATTTGAAGCGGCAGCTGCAGCTGGAGAGGAAGCGAGCGGACAAACTGCAGGAAAGACTCCAGGAGATACTGACCAACAGCAAGACCAGGACAGGTACACACACACCTGAGACACCTGACACACACACACACACACAGCCCCGGTTTTCATAACGTTTAAGCATCCATGGTCGTCCTGTCTCAGTCAGGTCTCAGCATCTTTGGTAGTTTACCACTGGCTCTGATGTCTCTATAGAGTTTGAAAGAGAAGATAAACTTCTTCCAATATTCCAGTTTTTCTCATGTAAAAATAAAACCCAGCAGATGCAGTGTTGGTGAATGATAACGAACAGGTGTGCAGGTGTGGCGACATTAATCCTGTTGAGCTTCTTTCCAAGATGCATCCTCCCGTTCCTGGGAGTCTGGCTTCAACGATGCCAAGTTCAAACCTCCAAGAATAAATGTTCAGTTTTGGGTTTCCTGTTCAGACTCCAGTTAAACTACATGTCATGTTCTCTCTGCAGTATCGGCAGCTTGTTTTGTTTCTGCCAACAGCCCAGATTAGTCAGGTCTGAATGCATGCTAACACGCTAATATGCTAACTTAAACTGCCTGTCTGCATTTGGCTGCTTCCACCTGCTGATGATTCTTATATCCTAGGTTTAGAAAGGAACTGGTTTAATCTACTTAGTCCCAAATCTAGATTTTTTTGCCCTTTAACAGACAAAAATGGCAGCACATTAAACCCAAGCTCCATGACACGGCAGCCATGTTTTCCAGCAGCTTATCGATCTCCTCAAACTCTGAACTCAGAGCTTTGTTCACTGTTGATGAAGCAGAACCTGAAGTGACACTGAAACTAAAAGGGAGTGTGTGTAAATCTCCTAAATGGATGGTGTTCCCCTTTATCTGCCTCAGTAAGGAGAGACAACAGTGTGTGTGTGTGTGTGTGTGGCTGAGATGTGATTGTAACGTGACTGATGGGTCCGATAATCAGCGGCGTGCTAACCCTGCGTCAGGAGGTTCTGGCTCAGTCCGGAACCTTCTGCTCAATATTTAATGCAGCGCTCTGATTCCCAGAGCTGAGGTGGACACACTGGCGTCTGCTGGCAAAACACACACACACACAAATACACACAAACACAACACACAAACACAATACACCTGTTCAATCAGTCACTTCCTGTTTGTCCACATTCATTTTTTGGTTGTATTTCTTTTTCTGTGTTTCTTTCTTGGACATTATTTCACCGCACTTCAGTCTCACTGTTTATACACATTTTTATGCACACACACACACACACACACACACACACACACTCGGGCGGTGCAGGGCAGTCCTCGGCATGCCCATAATCTCTATGAGCAGTGATGAATGTTTAAAAAGCTCTTTACAGGCAAGGATCAGACATTTTAAGTAGCCTTCTTATCTCTCTAACACACCGCCTTAGGGACGGTCTATTGGCTCACAGGGACAGACCACTGCCTCACAGGGTTCAGCCATGGACAGGGACAGTTCGGTCTTAAATGGATAATTTTCTGCCTTATGGGACAGTGTACGACCTAACAGTGATGGCTGTGGTCTTAAAGGGGACAGTTTGTGATCTTAAATGGATAGTTACTGCCTTCATGGGATGGTCCACTACCTTAAAACAGACAGTCCACTGTCTCACAGTCTCGTAAGAAGGCGCGAGTGGCAACCATTGCTTTAGTTCATTGAGGACAAAACCTGGTAGCGTGCAGACACAGGACCATCTATAATGGATCATTTACTTGACTTAAAGGGACAGACATCTTAGACACAGTCTGTTTAAGAAATACTTCACTGACTTAATGTGGCGAGGGACAGTCCAGAGATTTATGGAATGAAGGTTAATGTGTTTATGCAAAAAGTTCTGTCACATGAAATCTGAAAACCCTCGTTATTACAGCCCCTGTTGCCATTAAATTAAAGTCCTTAAAGTTCACGATCCCTTGACCTCTTACTGAACAACGAGCAAAGATTAGCTGGGCAGCTGTAACTTTGCTTCACTGCAGACCAGTTTGGTTTGTTAGCGAGCAGTATAGCCAGATCAGCCTCGAGGTTTAGATGAATTAGCAGGGTTATCCAGTCAGCACAGTGGTTGCAGATCTATCCCACAGTAGCAGGCATGCTAACACTAAACATCAAATCAAATACCCTGCCGATGTTGACACTTGTTTCCCCAACATCAGTCAAATCTATGTTGGTCAAGCTTGAGCCTCATGAGATAAAGTTTTTCTGTTTTTGTTGTTGCATGGAGTTTGTGTTGGAGTATTTCTTGTGCTGGGGCCCCTTTCGTTTAAATAGCAATTGGTGATTCACGACTAACGATCGTACACTGCCGGTGCTGCTCTTGATGCAGGTGAAGACTGTGGCGGGGCACTCAGGGCAAGCATCCTGAAAACTCAAGTATGCTTTCAGGATGAGCGGTCAGTCTACGGTGTTAGGGCACCCTGTTGAAGTGTTTAAAGGGATGAAAACTAATTTGAGATTCTTTGACTTGTAGAAATATTGTTGCATGGACACAGATGTTGTTTGTGTTTATTTTGATGATTTCCTTTGGCGTTAGTCATCATCCTCGTCTTCTCTGTCTCAGGTCTGGAGGGAGCTGGTTCTGTCGAGATCAACAGCCCCAGTAGGACTCAGCAGACCCGGGCTGATCCCTCCGTCTCCTCCTTCTCCTACAGAGACATGATGAAGGAGGCTCAGCCAACTCCAATCAGAACAAGGTTGGGTGGGCGCTGTAAAGTCCTGGAACACATTTTGGAGTTTGTTTTAACTCAAACTACATGTTTGGCCAAATAAAACCAGAAACCAGAAGTACAAAATCAATGGGAACCAAAAAGACACAGGTCGAGTGCGTGACCTCTGAAAATCAGTCCTGACCTCTCTGTGTGTGTCTGTCTGTTGCTATGACAGCTGTTACCACAACAATGTGCTGGCGATGGCGATGACAGGCTGAACTCCCTTCAGACTGTCGCTGTATCAGACAATGAATTTAAGTTTTATCTATTATTCGTTTATTTCTGTCTTTGAGTCTTGAAACTCATCTGCAGCTATTTTTAATTTGTGTGTGTGTGTGTGTCCTATTGATAGAAACACTGTAAATAGAGCTGATTCAGTTTATGTAACTGAGTGTTTCTGTCAAAACATGAAACTCAGCAGAGTCCATCGTCGGGTCAGTTTACCGTGGTGGTTCGATTAGATGGTGTAGCAGCATCACATGACAGACAGGCTGTGATGTGAGAGACTGAGCTGTGAAACCATCAGTTTAAAACCCTGTTGTGTAAATATGTAGTAATTTCAGGTGCTGGTTTTATATTTAGAGTAAGCACCCGAGGTCAATCAATCAATCAGACTTTATTTGTGTAGCACCTTTCAAGCAAGAGTTAGTAAAACTGTCTAAAATGTTAGTAAAGTAAATGAACAAACATAAAATAAACTACTGATAAATGAAAACATAATTAAAATAATAAAATAACAGAAATTAATAAAATGATAAAGATAAAATAAAGTGATAAATCAAGTAAAAGAATAATGTCTATGAACCATACTTGAAATCAAAAGCCAGGCTGAAGAGGAGATTTAAATTTTGCATTTAAAGATTTTGACACTTTCAGCTCCTCAGGTGGTAAGACTGTTCCAGCAACTCAGAGCATAAAAAGCTAAAGTCTAAATGACTGCATGAAATTATGAATACACAACAAAACATAGATGTAAATAAACAGGGGTTCAATCAGAGTCTGAGTCCTTGGGTTCCAGTTCGACTCCTGATCCGACCAGACCTCTGCTATGTCGCTCCCCATGCTTTCTCCCTGCATTTCTGAGCTCTCTCCACTGTTCTATCAAATAAAATTAAAAAAGGCCCAAAAAGAACTTAGAAAAACTAATTAAGGTTAAATAGTGCGAGGATAGAATCTAAATCAGAAAGTGCAAGAGGAATTAGAGCATTTTAAGAGAAACTGAATAAAACCATCCAAAAAGTTAAAATGCAGTAAGAAAGACATTAAAAATAAAATTAAGGTTGTACTGCCTTAAAAAAAAGATTAAAAAAATTCCTTGTGGAGTTCCCCAAGGAGGCTTAGTCCTCCGGGCCTTTTAGAATCGAATCCTCCAATTAAACAATATCTCACCATATTGTATCATTTTATTTAATCCACTATTTCGGGTTGTGTTATTTTACCTCACTTTTTGATTTATATTTTATTTTTATTTCACTAACACTATTTACCAAAAGACAAAGACAGTGTTGTTCTGTTTTACATCTTGTGCTGACATATTCTCATGAGCCTCTCGGACAAAGTGGTGAGTTTGAATCCTGTCAGTGTTTTTCTCTGTTCTCTCTGTCAGTCGGAGGGGCAGTCCTCGATCTCAGCGTCCGGCGGGTGTCGGACGGCGAGGTGAGAAACTGTTCAAGCGCTGCTTGAGGTTCAACAGGAGAAAATGGATGCTGGAGGAGAAGGTGAGGACCCATCTGTTATAATGACCATGTCCCCCTCTGTCAAAGTATTAAAGAAGTCAGAACAAGCAAGCATTCACATCCTGTTTTAACGTCTCCAGCGGTTTCACGCTTCACTTTGTTTCCCAAAGTCAAACCACGAGGTCAACAATGAAAAGTTCGACCTGTTTAGAAATAGGTTTATGTTTTTAGATGCGTATTAATGTCCTCTGCAATTTTTCCAGGTTCATTGTGGCCAGAGCCGTGTAATCCTGTTAACTCTAGGGTATTTTCGATGATTGCTGCAGGTCTTTCTGATCCATGGTTGTTATGTATCAGAGATTGAATTAGTCAGTAAATTGTCCTTCTGTTGTCTGAAAACAAAAAAACACAACTGACTGTTTTTATTTTCTGTCTTCAGGTGAAACATCTGGAGGTGAGCTGCTAAATCGATGGCGAGGATCTACCGGGAAGAGCGCCATCATAGAGACATATGTGATGGACAGCATAGGTAACACTCTCCCAGTCAATTGTCAAACTCCCGAGGCCGAGGCCAAATCCACACCATAAGACTATTATTATCTAAAATACAATGCTATACTGCTTTACAGAAGGGACAGTGAACACATCTCAATTTTTGTTACCTGTGCACCTTGGTGTGATGTCTCAATAACTGCCATTTCCTACTGCATTTTTGATCGGTGATGGGGTTGGGAGTTTAAAATCTGCCTCTGCTGCTCAGACTTGATCTCTGTTCCTCTTTTTGTCGTTCGCTCCTGGAGTCTCCAAACCTCAGATCCCTTAATTTTATAATTGCTTCCAGTCACTTGTACTGCAGCTGCTGGTAAAAGCGTTAACATGCTCAGATTATCTTTGTTCTTTACATTAAACTCTCTGCTGCTTTTTGTAGACAAAGACAATTTATTTATAATGATAAGTCAGATTTATGATGGTAAGTGTGAGATGAGTCTGTGGTACACTGTGTTCGGAGGGTCATGACGGTCGGCTCAGCCTGTCGTTTATCTGACACTGACACTTCATTACAACCACTGTAATCTACCGCTTCCTTACCTGCACAGGTATTCACTGGCGTCTGTGTGTGTGGTTCATCATGAGCAGGGGAGCAGAGAAGATGCTCCTGATAATTAAGTTAGTGAGTTAGTTTGGAAAATGTCTCTCTGTGATGATGTTTGATGTGTGTGAGTCTTATTCCTCTCGATGTCCCAGTGCTGCTATATTTAGCTGCTGCTTCACTGTTTTAACACAGTGAGGCTGAAATGCTGTAACTCCTTAAACTATCAGCAGATTTATTTTTCAGTTAACTCTGTCCTGCAGGCGTCCTGTAGAAAAAAGAGCAGAAATAAGAACATTAGTCCTGTTTTCTCTGGTTCCCACTTTGTTCTGGATCTACCCTGAGGTCTCCGTCCAGGAGGATCCCGATCAGATGTCGAAGCACATTCTGGCTGCTTGTATCTACGTCTTGTTTTCCATCATCCTAACACAAAAGTCAGGAAGGTGAGGGTTGGGCCGTAGATCATCTGGTAGCTCTGTCTTCCGGCCCAGCTCTCTTCTCCACAATGGTCCAATCGCGGCTGTGTCCGGTCCACCTGTCAACTCTCACTCATCCCTCCCCTCACCTGTAGACCAGACCAGATACTGAACCTCCCTTTACTTGGGGCAGCAACACTCCAAGCGTGGAGGGAAGCAGTGCAGATTTTCCAGCCAGGGAGCTGCTCAGTGGCTGAGAGGTCGCAGTCTGATGAAGCAGACAGAACCACATCGTCAGGCAGCCAAACTGAGACTCTCTCCTCCTCGGCTTGCACCTTGGGTGCCTGTCCATGAATATCCATGAATCCTGAGAGAGAGAGTTAATGATCATGTTGAGAATTTTAATTCAGATCTTACACATTTAGAACAGATGTCAGTGCATCTCTAATGAAACAGGCTGCATAAGCTTTGAGGAGAAATGTAAGAAAGAAAACCCAGCGTGATGATTTGATTGATTGTTGCATTGATGGTGTGTCTGTCTGCACCTGTCAGGTGTCTGTGAACAGAGTGAGGTTGTTTTGTTGTTCAAAATCAAACTAAGCGTCTAAACAAGCATGAAGGTCGAAGACTCCAACATCGACTCTATCTTATATAAAACTCTTTGAATCACTCAGTGTGAAATGTGCTGTACTTACTAATAGTTACCTTCCTCCTCCCCTCCCTCTCTCTCCCTCCCCTCCCTCCCTCTCATTTTTCTCTCCTGTTTCAATTCATATTGACTGGTTCAACTCTCCTCTCTCTCTCCTCTGCTCCCATTAACTTGCTGTGACAATGGGTGACTCTAATGGGCAGTAAACCAGAGTGAGCTCCTTCAGCTGTTGGACTCTGAGGTGTGTGTGTGTGTGTGTGTGTGTGTGTGTGTGTGTGTGTGTGTGTGTGTGTGTGTGTGTGTGTGTGTGTGTGTGTGAATATTTGACACACAGACTTTTATATACGTCCAGTGTTCATTTCCCACTAAGTTAAAACTCGTTGTGGAAACTCAGTTGAGCGTGTCGCAGGTTATTATAACCTGCTGCCATGGTTGCTAGTGGTTGCTAGGCAACGCTGTCAATGTGTGGAGCAGCTGGGTTAGTGCCTTGCTTCAGGGCACAGCAGCAGCTCGTGTTCAGACTCAGAGATCATCACTTACATTTTCTGGGATTTGAATAAGATAATGAGTCGTCATTAACCAGCAGCCCAGAGTTATAAATAGAGATGATCTGGTTAAAGTAATCTGGTTCTTTACTGAACTCTGTTGCTCTACTGTCACCTAATACATGTTTATATGTAATAAGAGATCATTTGAAAGTGATATTTATTCAGTGTATTTTCCACTGGACATTGTGGCCGGTGATACGTAAACTCTGCCTCAGACAGAAGCAAATCTGTTCTCTTCCCTTTGTTTCTCATCATCACAGCTCAGTGTAGAAAACCTGCAGGCAGCAGCTTCACACGTTTATCGACGTCACTTTCACCAGTTAAAATGACAAACGTCTCCTGCAGCAGCTCTACTATCAGCTGGGTCTCCGATTAATGTTCATTCTGTCTGTTCCGGGTTTGTGTTTGTGAGGGAAGTTTACACTGCAGGAACGACATAATGGAAAAGAAACCTTGACCTTTTGAAGTCCTGGTATACTTTGAAACTGGTACCGGCCCATGGCTGTGTCAGATACAGAGTTAGAGTTACAGTTAACAGCTTGCTTTGATTGTTTACACCTCTTCTTCTTCTTTAATAAAACAGTGATACAGACACTGATTCACATATTAGAAGAGAAACTAGAACTTTAGAGCAAACATAAGGAAATGGTGAATATTCAAGGGGAGACAGAGACTTGACTTGGTGTGCACCGACTGTTTACCTGTTTATCGCGGTGCTTCTTTAAAAAACGTTTCTATGACAACATCATCTTGACAACATGTCACCTCCACCGCTTTGAGTTTTTTTAATGAGAGACTCTCATGAAGGGCGGAGCTCTCTGAAGAAAGACGCCGGGTCCCGGGACACACTCGGCCTTTACAGGTGTTCAGCTGTTAAATATTGTGTGTGTGTGTGTGTGTGTGTGTGTGTGTCCGTGTGTGTGTGTGTGTGTGAGTGTGTGAGACGTGTTTGGTTGTAAAACTGTCTCATTTACTAAAGAGATCCTTAAAAACACCACAGAACCACATCCTCTCTTTTCTCCTTCTCTGCTCTTCTCCTCTCATGTTTCCTCCTCTTTCCTTCTCTCCTCACTTGTCTCCTCTTCTCTTTCCTCACCTGTTTCCTCGTTGCCTCCTCTCTTGCCTGCTCTTCCAGTTCCTTCTCGTATCTCCTCATTTCCTCTCCTTGTCTTGTATCCCTCTCTCCTGTCTTTTATCTCCTCTAATCCGTTTCTTTCTTGTTTCCTCCTCTTTTTCCCTCCTTTCCTCCTGTCTTCTCTCTCCTAACACCTCCTCTCTTGTTTCCTCCTCTCTTATCTCCTCCTTTCCTCTCCTCATTTCCTCTCTTTCCTGCTTGTCTCCTCTCCTTGCCTTGTATCCTTCTCTCCTTTCTTTTCTCCTCTCTACTCTAATTTCCTCACTTCTCTTCATTTGTATTCTCTTCTCTTCCTCTCCTCTCTTTAGCGCCTCCTTTCCTTCCTTCTCCTGACCCCTCAACTCCTCTCTTGTCCCTCTCCTCACTTGTCCTTCTCTACTCTTCTCCTCTTATCTCCTCCTCACCTCTCTTCACTTTTCTCCTCTTTTCCCTTTCTTTACCTGTCTCTTCCTTTCCTTTCTTATCTCCTCTTTGCTCTTCTCTCCTAACTCCTCCTCTCCTCTCGTTTCCTCACTTGTCTGAACTCCCCTTTGTTTCTTCTCCCTCTCCTCTCTTCAGCTCCTCTTTTCCTTTGTGTTCTCTTGTTTCCTCCTCTCCTCTCTTGCTTCCTCTCTTCTCCTAAACCATCACCTCCTCTCTTCTCCTTGTTTCCTCTCCTTTCCTCTTCTCTTCTCTCCTCCTCCGCTTTTTTCCTCCTTTCTTGTTTCCTCTTTCCTCCTCTCCTCCCTTTCTGCTCAACTTGTCTCCTCCTCTTTTGCCTCCTCTTCTGTCTCCTTTTCTTTCCCATCTCCTCCTCTCCTCATTTCCTTCTTGTCTTCTTTCCTTCCTCTCTTCTCTCTTGTTTCCCCCTCTTCCATCATCTCAAATTAAAACAATAACCCGGTCCATGTAAACAGTCTCCATCTTGTTTCCCTCTCCCTCTGCTGTCTAAATAAAACCTGAGTAATCGTCTCTCTGTCGGTGAAGCAGCAGGTTTCTCCGTCGGTCTGTCAGCTCTCTGCTGCTTCAGCAGACGAGCGTTCAGCGTCACTGTTCGCCAGCGGACACCGTTTCCTGTCAGCGCTCAGTAAACATCAGATTCATCATCTCCTTACAGCAGGAGGCCCCATCCTTCATAGACATAAGGAGAGCAGGAGGATCAGCCTCCTCTCTCCTGGTTTCATTGGATTCATTCCCGTTCAGAGCATCAGCGAGGTCCAACAGTCGACTCAACAGTCGGTATAGTTGGTCGAGTGAGTTCAGCTTTGACATCTGCTCGTCTCCTCAGGACCAAAAATCATCCTCATCTCTGTTGCCATCGGCCTCTTAACCTCTTAAACTCCACCCTCCTCTGCTGCAGTGGAGGATGTTTCAGGTTTTAGTTGCCGTGTAGATTCTCCTGTTCTGCCTGAGGCTCGTCTCGTCTGAGCTGCAGAGTGTTGAGACTGAAATATCTCAGCAACTGTTGGATGGATTGTGATGAACTTTGTTGATCCTCTGGCTTTTCATGAAGCGCCATCATCGGGTCAAAGTTTTGATTCGTCCAATATTCCCTTTTAGTGCCAACGTCACGATTAGGTCGCGGTGATAGCCGGAGGAAAACGCCGATCACCTCAGAGGAGTAGGTCATGTAACCAAGAAAAAATGTTACTTTGCTGTGTTGTTTGGTGCCAGAATTGGAGTAATGGGCCTGAGTCACTCTCAGTCTTACAAGCAGACATAGACAGACAGCAGCTAAAAACGCTGATATTTTGTTCTGACTTTCAGACCTTTGGGATCGACGTCTGTCCATCTATGATTTTACAGAGACTTATAACTCTGTAAAATGTAGGAGCTTTTATTGCACTTAATGTAACAACTTGTCAACCTGCCTCCTCTTCTCCATCTAAAGATTTCTGTGCCTTCAGCTTCTCTTTAGTTTACGCGGTTGGTTTCTCAGTCAGGTAGGTGTAAACAGATTCCTGCAGGGGCCAGAGTTTTTACAAACTGCAAAGTCGCTGATAATGTTATTTTCATCGTCCGTGATCAAACCGTACTTATTCCAAAGGTCTGACTTTGCCTTCAAAGACTTTTTTTTCCACAATTTGATAGGCCCCACAAGCCAATTTTGCTTTTACTACATTCATATTTATGAAATGCTCTAAGATAGCATCAAAGAAATCACTGTAGAATCTGTGACATGAGGGGTCAAAGGTTCAATCATTGACTCACACGATAAAAATAAATAAATTTGTTCTCACCCACAACCCGCCCAGATTTGGTTCATTTTTTTTACCCAAAATTTTCCTGTTAGAACAGTTTTTTACCCAACGTGGTGCAGACCTCTGAGTGTAAATGTCTGGCCTGTAATCCTGTCAGATCATCCATCCACTGCGTTAGCGTGCTGCTGAAATTTGGTTAATATTAACTTTTTAAAAGTAACTCTTGTGGTCGTGGAGAATAAGTGACTGAACATATTCCGATAACCTCACATTTTCCTCAGCCATCGCTGAAAAACAAGCCAACAAAACTCACTCGCTAGTGTTAGCTAAGGGTCTATAGAGCTCTAGGCGTCACATGACTCGATCTTGTTTAAGCCGCCATGTTGGCAGGAAAAGCCTGAGCAAAAATGAATGGCAGCAGTGCTGATTTCAGCTGTCAGAGTTCACTTCAAACTTTAAATCCAGGGAAACTGAACGACATATTGCAAAACGTGATAGATTAAACACTGACCCTTACAACACATCCACCACGTTTACTTTTCATAAACACAACATGCAAAGAGACAAGCTAGCTGCTAGCAGTGGTATGCCTGAGGAGCGCCCTTTCCTGCCAGTATGGCGGTGTTTTGATTTCAACTGTTGCATGCTGGGATTGCGTGAGGTCAACTACCAGAGCGTTATGCTTTGGTTTATGGACGTTAGCATGCAGAGGTTAGCGTTTAGCTCAGAGCACCTCATAGAGCTGCTAACAGGCTGTAGACTCTGTCAGGTTTACTGACACTACATGAACCCCTCGAGGACAATGAAGAGAAACTGATTGGTTGAGGAATAAAGGAGGTGGGGTGGGGGGTTTAAAGGAAACCAATGCTCCTGGCTGGAGGGAACATTGTGGTCTGTGTTTTCTCCTGCTCAGCAACTGTTCTCAGTGTTTTATTCCCACTGCTGGTGCCTGTATTGTTGTATTGTTGTCTCGTCCATGCAGCACTTTGTAAATGTGTTTTGTGTTTGCAGTGGAGCGCTAACTGTGCAGCTGGTGGCTGAAGAGCCTTTAGAAAGGTCTCAGGGTGGCTTTAGAAAAGGACCTTAAAGGTGTTAAAGTGAATCAGCAGCTTTATTATGGTGTTTAATCCACGATGAACGTTTTACAGCCGGGCAGAGAAACTTTAACTCGTCTCAGTGGAAATCACTTGGTACAGACTGAACACAGCTTTACACTGTCACTGACTCCTCGTCTCCTTGTCTCCTCAGACGTGTCGGGCAGCGCTGTCGGAGGTCACGGAGGCTCTCAGGGAGAGAGAGGAGGTCTGGGTTCTGTCCTCAGAGATCTGGTCAAACCGGGAGACGAGAACCTGAGAGAGATGAACAAGAAGCTGCAGAACATGTTGGAGGAGCAGCTGACCAAGAACATGCACCTGCAGAAGGTAATGCACAAACACAGCCGTGAACTACACCTGGGTCATCAGGGCAGATAATAAAACTCACAGTTGTTCAGCTTTTGGTTTGTTGGATTGATAGAAACACAGAACGATTTAAACATGTTGGAAATGTGTTTTTGTTGAGCAGAATCAACACCAGGTTCACTGTGATGTTTACTGACAAAATACTGTTTCCTGACATCACGTCTGCAGAGATTTGACAAATTAGTGTTTCATTAAAACTTCAAGACATAAAGACCAAACAGAACAAAGGGTTCATTCCTGTTTTTACCATAACATCTGAAGAGGAAATGGCTGCAGTTGAGTTTGACGCTAGTGGGTACTAATGTTAGCACCGGTTAGCAACTGTGGGTAAAAGCAGGTACCCCTGTATAAGCTATGGGTTTTACAGGGTGTTTCATATTTATGTAGCTATCTAATATTAGCACCCGCTGGCATCAAACTTTGTTTTTGGCTAACGTTAGCAAGGTTAGCTAGGTTAGCTAGCTACATTAGCACCTACTGTCCTTTTCTTCATTTGTTTAAAAACTGTAACTTATCACCTGCAGCCGCAGCAGTAGCAAGTGAATTTTTATCATCACATTGTTCTGTACCTGTCAGCAAACAGCGTAAAATGGACGCCACATCGCTGCTCTTTGATTATGTCACACTACGAGGCATCGGCCATCGTTCCTGATGTTCATGTTCGTCTGAACAGGGTCCAAGAAAATCTGAGAAGATGAAACCTGAGAGACTGATGTTTTCACTTGATCAATGACAGAAACAATAATCAGAGCTGATTGATTAGTTACAGATTATTTCTCCTGGTGATCAGTTGACTAATTGTTTCATTCACATCGAGGTATAAACAACACACAGGAGACGAAGTTACAGCCTCAGCAGTTTGTTCTGTTTGTCCTTCCTCCACGCTGACATCACAGCAGGGGGTTTCTGGGTAATGTAGTTCACACAGCGATAGGCAGAAATTACATAATGCTGCTTTAAATCAACATGTTGGACAGTGTGTGTGTGTGTGTGAGCGGGAGCTGAGTGTGTGTTTGTGTGTAAGGCGGTTAATTCGTTGCGGGGGGTGGAGGAGTGTTTTGAGGAGGGTGGAGGAGGAGGACAGATCGCCCAGAGGGAGGTGCAGGTCTGCAGTGACCTTCACAGGAGACTCTTTCCTCTTTTCTCCGTTTACGTGATGAATCATGAACAACAGTTAAAAACAGAAAATCAACCTCCAGCTGATCACTGCTTTAAATCTGCTGTTCGTCTCAGTTTTATATCTCTGGGTTTAGAATCGTCGTTCTGAACCAAAACAGAAATCAAGAAATCTAAAGTCTGTTTCAAATGATTAATTAGAAAAAGAAACATTGATGAATAAAATTATCATTAGCTGCAGCTTCAGCAAGAGTTTAATGTTATTAACTGGATACGTTTGGGTTTTGGACTCTGGAGAAATGAAGACGGACATTTCTTATGTTTCTCACTCGTTATAGATTAAAACCAAAAAAGTTGCAGCGTTGATAGAAAAAAGAAAAGATTGGAAATGTACATGTTGTTGTTTCTGTTTGTCAGCTGCTGTTTCCAAAGTCAAGAATGATTAGATTTGATTCAAATGAATGAAAACTGTCTCTCTTTCTGCAGGACCTGGAGGTTTTGTCCCAGGAATTAGTCCGTCTCAGTAAAGAGAACAGTCCTGGTGGCGGTGCAGCTGGGTTGGGATGAGACTAACACCTGAATCCATCCGTCCATTCCCTTCCCTCTCACAACTGTCTGTTCATCACAGCTGGATGGCGTGGGCTGGGCTCAGACTAACACCTGGAATCGGCAACTCTTATTTTCCCATTCGTGACCTAAGAACCTGCTGTGGGCTCTGACTACTGTCTGGAGCCATTATGATTTCACCACTTCAGTCTGCCTGCTGGGCTACAACTAAATGCTGGAATTTATCCATCTATTGTTTCTTTTTGACAAGAGGAGACAGTGAATTTTAAAAGAAGAAGAAACTAAAAACCAGAGGGAATGGAAACATGAAAAGTTGGGCTCAGCTCATTTATGTTGTTATTGAATGTACTGTAATTAGACTGCACCACTCTGTCGAGTCCTGGCCACAACCTGGAAAACACACATTGTAACAGACTTATGATTTTTGTTGTAACTGACTGTAAATCTTTGCTTTCGCTCGTTTCTGTCCTGATGTCTGTCTGCTGGGTCCTGGCTATGTCCTGGAACACACACACACACACACACACACACACACACACACACACACACACAAGCCTGGTATCTTAACTGACTGAATTTGTTATTTTAATGGTTTCTGTGTGCAGTAACTCTGTTGTGATCTGGCTATTTCCTGGGCTTCCTATCTGCAACGGTCTGTCTATGTTCTGGATCGTCTGAGATTGTAGCTGTAGTCGAGTTCGGTTCATTCTTCATGTGGGAAACAGCAACTCAACAAAAACTATCATCACTTGGTTTTTATTGGAGCTTTCAGTCATTTCTCATGACCTTCAACAGCAGATGAAAACCATGAGATGTGACTGAAAGCTCCAGTAAAGAAAAAAAAAAAAGTAATAGGAGTGTTCTTTACATCAGACTAAACTTTTGTTGCTTTGGACAAGTTAGTTTTTCTGTAGGTTTGGATGTGACTATGTCCTGGGCTAAAATAACAGATCCTGGTCCAAAACTGTAAAATTATTGATCTGATCTGGTTGATTAACGTGATCAGCTCAAAAACTATTCACTTAATTTTCTGTGGTTTGGGTCTTTTGTTTCTTATTTCAAGTGTATTAGTCGGCTGTGGCTACATCATGGAGCATGCATGTTATCTCTCTTTACATGGATTGTGTCTGGATGTGGCTACTTCCTGTCTAACGTGTAAAACCTTGTGTGTGTTTGCCCTCTGGGATGAGGAGCTTTGACATCGCAGCTAATATATAAAGCTATTTTGCATCCCTGCTTTTTATTTATTACTTCTTGTACACTCGGGGATGCAGAATGGCTCGTGATATCGTCTCTTGTACGACGAGGGATGTTAAACAAGGCCAGTCTTTTTATCCAAAAGACACTTTCAAGTTTAATTTCTTTTAATTAAAATATCAAATATCAACATGAGAAGAAACTCGATGAAATATGAAATAATTAGGATAAATTTTTGTTTCAAAAGATCCACTGCTTTTTAAAAACCTGGAGGTGACGAGATTCAGTGTTCAGTGTAGTTTTTGCCTCCTGTCCAGCCTCCATCCATCTCTGACACGATTCAGTTCAGCCTGGGATGCAAAATGGCGCAGTGAAAACATGAATGTCTCGATGTGTCTTTTTGATCATTCAGCTTTTTTATCCACAGGACTGTGTCTATGTCTTGGAATACATGAATTGTGATTTCTTTTGCACTGTCAACTTTTTGTGACCATTTCCATCCTCACCGGGGACACCAAATGGTGCAGGAAAAAAACAAGTGAAATTGTTCGGCTTTGGCTGCTTTTCTGCAACAGATTTTTTTCTGGGCTGGGTCTATTTCCTGCTCTTAAGAACATATCTTATTATCTTTAAATCTTCTGTTCTCTGTGATTTTGTAAAAACAATTGAACTTTAACTTTGAAAGACACTTCCTGTCTGTTCTGCCTTTCTTTCTTCTCTTGGGTTGTAGATTTTTTTTGTTTTTGTTGTTTGCTACATGGTCCCTGGCTACGTCCTGGATTACACTCCGCACCGGGCCCTGACTATATCCTGGACTGTAGCAGACGTGTTATGTTGTAACATTAAATGGGAACATCTCTGCTTTATTTTTGTTTGTACGCTGCAGAAAAATATCCACCTCAGTCTGCCGTGAAGACTCTAAAACCTCGACTTGTTTCCGGTGCAGCTTTGCTCATTCAAGGACTGCAGCGATTAGTCAGATCCAGATCCTTTAGACCAAACTTTAGTCGCATTATTACAGATTGAAATTATCTGTAAACAACTGAAAATGTAAAAAATATTATATAAATATAATATATAATAATATATAAAAAGGAGAAGCTGCATGGTCTGAAATTATTCTGAAAGTTAAATTTCAGTTTTAATTTAAAAGTAAAAAAGTCCAGAAACCGGTCGAGCTGCACTGGAAACAACCTGAAACACTCTCTCTTGCTGGTTCCGAGTCTTACACTGCTTCCAGCCGAGCGGGATCGGTCTATGTGCTGGGCAGTGACCTGGCCTGTTGCTTTGGTTTCTGTTTGTAACTGTTTAAATCTGTATACTGTATATAAACGCTGTGATATGACTTCTAACTGTATGAAGAATCAACTGATCTATTTATGAGACTGATGATGATCATGACGCTAATTATTCTAACGACCAAGAAAAATATCATAAAATATTGTCTGGAGACGTCGGTGTGTCTGTGGTTTTCTCTGCTTGCAGAACTTTAATTACACCTGGAGTTCACCAGGTAATTCTTTTTATATCAAGAGGATTTTTACATAGTAATTAAATATTTTAGTTAGCGAGCTGTAGGAGGCGAAGAGGTTTAATCTGCAGCTGTAAATAACAAAATAACTCTTTGCTGTTTTGTTTCTTCTCTCTCTAAAAAACACTCAAATAAATAATAACTACACTAAAAGCCAGAATAATATCTATTAAAAGAAAATTAATGAGCTAATTGAAGCTATTCCATCTGATTTATTTATTTTGAATAAAAAAATGTTTTCTGTGAAGAACTGAGAAAAAAACAAGGAGAGGAAGAAGAGAAGGAGGGAGATGAAGAGGTGTAGTAAAAGAGAAGCGGGAGTGGTTGTGTTATGAAAAATTAACATGGAGGTGAACACTGCTGAATGTTTTATATGGAGTGTGTGTGTGTGTGTGTGTGTGATGATAACACACTGTGCGTGTTGGTGTCAGACTGTTGTTTTTGTCCAAACCGTCTGCAGGGAGGAAAACGAAGACGAGACGACGTCTCAGTCCTAAAATTTACTGAGAGTTGAATGAAATTTGGTTCTTCTGGACCAAAGCTTTCCATTCCATGGCTACGTCTACATCCTGGATTAATTAACTCTAACAAGTTTCCATCCTTTTTTGGTAACATTTAGATGAATTAACCAGGGATGCCAAATGGTGCAGAGAAAAGATGTGACTGAAGTCGTTCTTTTTCTGATGGGATTGGTCTATGTCCCGGAGCATGTGTTTGAAGAGAAGGAAAGAAAAGAGTTAAACCTTTGCAGGTAAAATATTTACAAGAATCTGTAAGAAATTACAGGATTCATTTAGCCAGGGATGCCAAATGGTGCAGGAGAAAGAGAGTTTAGCTGTGGCCAGGTTTGCCGCCTTTAGTTTTTATGTCAGGTTCTGTCTATGTCCTGGACAAAATGGTAATGGAGGCAGGGGGAGGGAAGTTTCTTCTTCCAGAGAAGACGTCTCTCTCAGTCCAAACGTTCCTCTGAACTAAAATCTGCTAAAAGTTGAATGAAGTTTGGTTCTTTTGTTCTGAAGCTTTTTCAACTGTGAACACAGCGGACTCCACCTCCTCCACCCTTCCCACAATCCTCTCTGTTTTTTTCAGAATAAAACTCTTTCTCTTCTCAGAAAAGTTTGGTGATGGAGGTCGAGTTCGGGGCTCTCAGCGGGGGAGACGCCGCCTCGCTCGGCGCTAATTAGCCGTCCGGTACTTCCTGTCCCGCAGAGAGAGACAGATTAGAGAGGTGACCGCGCACCGCTGACGGGGTCCGCCTTAACGAGATAGCGTCTGATTGGCCGGGGCCGAGGGGTTAATTGAAGGGAGGGAAGTGATGAGTTCTTTCAGATGTGGTTTTAATTAAAAGGAAAGCTCAGAGGGAGGCTGTCTGTCTGTCTGTTCACCTGTCTGTCCACCTGTCTGTTCAAACTAAACGTATGTCGGGATGTTTGGAGGAAGAAACGTGAGAGGATGAAAAGGACACATGAAAGAAGAGAGGAGGAAACAGAGAGAGGATGGAGGAGAAAGGAGAGAAGGAACAGATGGGGTCAAAAAGAGGGAACAGAAAGAGGAGATGAGAGAGGAGAGGGCGAGAAGTGATGATGAGAGGAGGGAGACAGGAGGAGAGGGAAAGAAGAAGATGACAGGAGGTCAAAGGACAGAGGAGAGGAGGTGATGAAGACGAGGAGACGACAGGAGAGGAAAGAGGAGATGAGAGGATGATGCTGGAGGAGGTTAGAGGTGAGGAGAAGAGGAGAGAGTGTCATGTTGATGGTTCACCTGAAACTGACTAATTCCTGGAAAGCATTAGTCCAACATTAACCCTCAGCAGCTGAGAACCTCCTCGTCAGAATAATCACAGATCTGATTTCAGATTTCAGAAGTGATTGTAGCTGCTGCAGCCTCTCACTCAAACAGGTAAATAAACAGGTAAATAAACAGGTAAATATAAACTGCTCCTTTTCTTTGACTCATCAGGGGTAGATTCTTTGACTCATCAGGGGTAGATTCTTTGACTCATCAGGGGTAGATTCAGGGTCACAGACGTCCTCATAAGTACAGGAGAACAGCCGTGTGTGAGGACAGGATGATGATGTAACGGGGGCTCTCTCTAATCGCCCTCGGGAAACCAGAGGGTTACCACGGCGATCCCAACATGTCTGACAGAGACGCAGCGGAGAGAGTGGAGGTGGAAGTCGGGTTACAGAGTTTAAAAAATTCATGAGTTTTCTCCTGCAGCAGCAGGCGGCTAAATATAGACCCACTGAGTGTGTGTGAGAGGACAGTGAACACATCACGAGAGAGGAGAGCAAATGTGTCACCAGGAGGGACGTGGACACACTGAGAGGTCAGTAAAGGCATCACCAGAAAGGATATGAAAGGCAAAATAAAAGGCAAAGTAAATGCAGTGCCAGAGAAGGACCGTGAACGCATCACATGAAGAGGACAGTAAACGTGTCACAGGAGAAAACCCCCGGGGACAGAAGACACATCACCAAGGAGGACAGTGAATGCAACATAAGAGAGGAGAAATCACTAAACATATCAGCAGAGGGACAGTGAACACGTCACGAGAGAGGAGCAACTACTAACTGCATCACCAGGGAGGACTTTAAACGCATCGCAGAAGAACACAGTAATACAGCTGGAAAAAAGTCAACCAGGGAAGACATGAACTCATCACCAGAGAGTGAACAATTCAGCAGAGAGGACTGTAAGCCAGTGAGGACAGTGAAGGCATCTCCTGGGAGGATGGTAAACACAGAACGAGAGAGGACAGTGAATGCATCACGTGAGAGGATAGTGAATGCATCACGATAGAGGACAGTGAATGCATCACGAGAGAGGACAGTGAATGCATCACGAGAGAGGACAGTGAATGCATCATGAGAGAGGACAGTGAATGCATCACGAGAGAGGACAGTGAGGAAGGAGGCGACAGTAAAAGGTTCAGTCACTCTGCAGAGTTTCTCTCATTAAAAACCTCGTTTATTTTACTAAAACCAGGAGCTGACCCTCTCTCTCTCTCTCTCTCTCCCTTCCTTCTCTCTCTCCCTCTCTCTCTCTCTCTCTCTCTCTCTCTCTCTCTCTCTCTCTCTCTCTCTCTCTCTCTCTCTCTCTCTCTCCCTCTCCCTCTCTCTCTCTCTCTCCCTCTCTCTCTCTCTCTCTCTCTCTTCTCTCCTCTCTCCCTCCTCCCTCTCTCCCTCTCTCTCTCTCTTCTTCTTTCTTTTCTCTCTTTCTCTCTTTCTTTTCTTCTTTTCTCCCTCTTCCTCCTCCCTCTCTTCTCTCTTCTCTTCTTCTCTCCTTCTTCTCTCTTCCTCTCTCTCTCTCTCCACTGCATGAAAGGACCCACAGTTTAAGGCACCTAACACCTGCTGCTACGATGGATGAGACACTCACACAGAATCCAGCCAAATTCAGACACAAAGTTCTGCATTTAAAAGCTGAGAGAGAGAGAGAGAGGGAGAGAGAGAGGGAGGGAGAGAGGGAGAGAGAGGGAGAGAGAGGGAGGGAGAGGGAGAGAGAGGAGAGAGAGACAGAGAGAGAGAGAGGGAGAGAGGGGAGAGAGAGAGAGAGAGAGAGAGAGAGAGAGAGTGAGGGAGAGAGAGAGAGAGAGAGGGAGGAGAGAGAGAGAGAGAGAGAACATATTGACTGAGAGAGGCAGAAAAACACAGTAAGTGGAAAGAGGAGGCAGAGGAAGAGGAGGAAGAGGAGTTTACTACGTTTCTATATTTATGTATTTAAAAGCAGGAGGAAGTGAAGGAGAGGGGAGGAGGGGAGGAAAGAGAGGAAGTGGAAAGAAGATGGAGGAAGTGAGGAAGAGGAAGAGTTTGGATCGATGGAAGGAGGTGGGGACTGTGATCCAACCTTATGCTTTACCCTCACCTCTGAGGTCAAAGGTCAACACCACGAAGAAGAAGAAGAAGGAACACCTGACATGATGCGTTTGATGATCAGTCAAACAGATGCACATCAGCACACACACACACACACACACACACACACACACACACACACACACACACACACACACACACAGAGGTCAGCAGGTGGTCGACTTACATCAGGAGAGAGAGCCAGGAGGCATTTCCTTCCTCACTAATCCCTCCACACACACACACACCTCTCTCTCTCTCTCTCTCTCTCTCGCTGTAACACACACTCATTCATACCACCGTCCTTCACTGCTCATGCTCTGAAACAAACGGCGCTCCACTTCACGTGCCTCTTCACAGTCACACAGTGCCTGTGATTTACAATGGTGTCAGACTGAACCTGAACGCTCCTTCATGTGGCCTGGTGTGAACAAAGGTTCAAAAAAGCTCCACGATGAGTTCGAGTCCGTTTGTAGAGTTTCTGTCCGTCACTGGTTCTTCACTGTGGCCTAGTGCTGCTCATGGTGGATCTAAGCTGGGTCCCTGTAAACACCATATTTTAAAGGGTTCAGTCTAAACTCAAGTTCTGTGTGAAAAGTGCCTTGAGATGACGCTTGTTGTGATATAAATAAAACTGAATTGAATTGAAGACAGTAAACGCATCATAAGAGACAGTAAAGAGAACATGAACACACACATAAGAGGTCAGTAAAAGCATCACCTGAAAAGATACAGAAGGCAACGCGGAGATCTGAAAGACCTGAAGTGCATCACAGAGATGACAGTGAACGACCACGAGAGTCGCAGGAGAAAACACCAGTTCCATCCTGATTATCCAGTTCACAGTGTTTCCTCCAAGACCTGGTCCCAGTCGATTCCTGATAAGTTTTTACCCGTCCCAAGGTTGCTTTATGCTAAGCTATACAATGACATCCAGACATGAGACTGATCTGATTCTGAAACCAAGACGCTGAACTGTTCTTTTAAGAATTAGCCTAAATGCCGAAGCAGCAGAAAAGGATCCCACAGGTATTTAAACGTATTCATTTCTTGAACTCGTTATATTTAAACACTGTATCAGTGAGGATGAAGACCAGACAAAGTCAACCAGACTCCTGTCACATCCACTGAGCAGCTCAGTCAGAGCTCAGTGTATCATGGTCAGAGAGAAATCCAAGATCAGATCAGGGATCTATGTTCACACACACACACACACACACACACACACACACCCCTCAGGCAGATATCATTCGACATGCTTGTTCTATAATTAAACTGTCGTCCCCAGGACTGCACTGCAGCTGCACGAGACACAACGTGCTCTCCTCCTGTCCACCAGCTACTGTTACACACACACACACACACACACCTTCGTACCAAAGTGTACAGTGTTCTGCTCACATGACGGAGCTGAACGAACACGTTTCCTCCTGAATCCATATATATATCTCAAACTGAAACCTGACTCTGCTCATCTCAGTCGTCTCTCTTCTTCTTCTTCAACTGGATCCCAGAGTTTCTAAAGAGACTAAACCTGTCGGAAATAACACAGCAGGAACAAAGCTGCAGCCAAACACATACATGCCCATACTACTACTGCTACTGCTACTATATCAAGTGCACCACTGCTACCGCTGGCACCGGCTAGCACCACTGCCACTGCTAGTACCGCTAGCACCAATGCCACCGCCAGTACCACTGCCACTGCCAGTACCGGCTAGTACCACTGCCACTGCCACCTGCCACGCACCACTGCCAGCACCTGCCAGTACCACTGCCACTGCTAGTACCACTGCTACCACCGCTAGCACCACTGCCACCAGCACCGCTAGCACCACCTGCCACCGCTAGCACCACTGCCACCGCTAGCACCGCTAGCACCACCGCCACCGCTAGCACCACTGCCACTGCCAGCACCGTCAGTACCACTGCCACCGCTAGCACCACCGCCACGCCACTACCACTGACACCACTGCTAGTACCACTGCCACTCGGCCCACTGCCAGGCACCACTGCCACTGCCAGAACACTGCCACTGCTAAACACTGCCACCACCGGCCACCACTGCCACGCTAGCACCGGCTAGTACCACTGTCACCGGTTAGCACCACTGCCACTGCCAGCACCACCGGCCACTGCCAGCACCGCCAGTACCACCGCCACCGGCTAGCACCACTGCCACCGCCAGCACCACCGCCACCACCGCCAGCACCACCGCCACCAGCACCGCCAGCACCAACGCCAACGCCAGCGACCACCGTCACTGCTAGCACCGTCAGTACCACTGCCACCGCCAGCACCTCCACTGCCACTGCCAGTACTGCCAGTACCACCGCCACTGCCACATGCTAGCACCACTGCCACTGGGCCACTGCCACCAGCACTGCCACCAGGGCACCACTGCCACTGCTAGCAATTGCCACTGCGCCACCGCCACTGCCACCACTGCCACCGCTAGCACCGGGGCACCACCGCCACTGCCACCGCCAGCACCACTGCCACCGCTAGCACCAGTACCACTGCCACCGCTAGCACCGCTAGCACCATCGCCACTGCCGGGCACCACCACCGCCAGCACCAGTACCACTGCTACCGCTAGGGAAAGGTGTGGCCAGTTTATTTGTGCAGAAAAGAACAAGCTCATTCAAAGTGTTTTACATTAGATAATGATGAAATGCATTGAGACAAAAACAAAAGCAGCAAAAGTAAAAAGCATCTATATGTGAACTTAAAAGAGTTCAATGGAAAATAAAAATAAAATAATAGAAATAAAGAAGTAAATGAGCGATTGTTTAGTGAATTATTTAATGAGTTTAATTGTGAAATGAAATAATGAGTCACATTGTTTTCAGGTTATTTGTATTCTTAACCCACTCATTGATTGACCAAAGGAGAATTGATTGATTTCAACATTGAAAACTGTGGGAGTCCATCACTTCCAATTTCTGCAAACTGGTGAAACAGCGCCCCTGAATCCGTGTATGGTGGAAGACGGCACGCACCCACAGGTTTGAACGGAAACAGTAAAATCAATAAAGTTGGATTAAAATGAGTTTGAACCGGTCAGAGCAATGACAGCGGTGAAACGGATAAATCCGGAGTTAAAGCAGTTTGCCCGTGGAGTCTCAGAAAGTTACCTGGAGTCTAACGGAGCGGCTACATGCTAGTTAGCTAACATCATGGACGGTGAGGAGGTCAACACCTGGACACGGAAACTCCAACTCTACAGACATAAGCAACCGGATTTCAGATACGA